>VZRU01015657.1:571047-653334 GCA_013398155.1 Pedionomus torquatus | reverse complement strand
ACTCCAGGTGGGGTCTCACGAGCGCAGAGTAGAGGGGCAGAATCACCTCCCGTGACCTGCTGATCACACTTCTTTTGATGCAGCCCAGGATATGGTTGGCTTTCTGGGCTGCCCGTGCAAACTGCTGGCTCGTGTTGTGTTTCTCATCCATGAGAACTCCCAAGTCCTTCTCCTCAGGGCTGCTCTCCAGCCATTCTCTGCCCAACCTGTATTTGTGCCTGGGATTGCCACGTCCCGCATGCAGGACCTTGTACTTGGCTTGCTTGATCTTCATGCCATTTGCATTAGCCCACCTCTCAAGCCTGTCCAGGTCCCTCTGGATGGCATCCCTTCTCTCCAGCGACAACTGCACTACCAAGCTTGGCGTCATCTGTAAACTTGCTTATGGTGCATTTTAGCAGAGCTAGGTTGATGGTTGGACTTGATGACCTCAAAGATCCCCTCCAACTTAGACAATTCTGTGATTTTATAATTTTTCTGCCTCTTCAAAGAACAAGCTTCTATCTGACTGTAAACAAGAGAGCAAATATTTTAGGTTGAACAATATTGCAATGCTGCAAGCAGGGGATAAAGAACCCCACACCAGAGTAGTTGGGTTAGGGTTGTATCCTAATAGCAGAGTAGTGCTTTCAGAGCCGCATCCTAGGAAATTTGAAATGTACATGAAACTTACTCATTGACAAATATGTTTGGGAATAGGTTTCTTTTAAGAGTTTTGAACACAGAGTCCACATCTATCTTATCATCTCCATAAATTTGTGTTAATGACAAATTTTACTAAATTAAAATGGAACAAAGAACTTTTAGTTTGATATTGTAAAGATGTTAACAGTTAAGCAGTGTGTAAATGAAAGGTGATCCATGGGCAATGAAATTAAGAAAGATAAATAAACTCTGATAATTTGATCCATGATCCATAAGCATTGAATTTCAGTTAGAGATACCAAATTTTATTTAAAATATTTGAATGTATATTGAAATCTCATTAGAGAGACATTTAATATCACCACTGCCATTAAACAGTAGAAAGTTAGAGTTTTTCAGAACATCAGATATGGTTTCAAAATTATGAAGGATTTTATCAAAAATATTCTTGTTTTCAATTTTTTCATGTTTCTCCCTAAGGATTTATTTGGGAGGAACTTATTTGACTCAAAATGGGAAACAGTTGTCAGAACTCCAGTTTTGGCAAACAAATTAAACCTGTTAACTAGTATGATAAAAATAGATCTGGGACAGTATGCTATATGTTATAATTATAGATGTGTTTAGAAATATAGGAAATGAAAAGAAAATATTTTTTTCAGTCAGTACATTATGCAATGGAATAACATTTTCAATTGAAACTTTGACCATGTTTCAGATAGCACAATTACTACACCTTTAATATGGATGTTTAATCATTAACATATTTGTCTGAAATAATAAAAGAGTATGAAGCCAGAATCATTTAAACTTTAACAGTTTCTAAATCTCATCTTTCACAGAACTGTTGGCTTTCTTGACTTCCAGCTGACAGAAAGGAAGTGGGTAAAATAAACTTCCTCAAATAGTGATTGCCATTTATTTAAATCAGAATGCCAAAGCAGCCACAGTGAATTTCCCTACACAACTGCAGAAGGACTTAGAACCAGTCAAGTAGTGAAGTGATTTAAGTATATCTCCAGGATAGGAAGTTAGTATTTTTAGAAAAACAAATTAATTTTCAAGTCTAAAAAAACCTCTCAAGAGTGGAATTTTCACACTGTTGCTATAGAATGGATATTGCTATACTTGATTTATTTGAAACTGTGGCAAAGATGAAGCTAAATGGAGTAACATAAAGCTCAGGAAAAGAGAGTTAAATTGCAATTTCATACAGTTCATTAACAACAGTTGAGGAAAGGATGTAGAGCAGTCACTATTTGTGTAACTTATTAAAATGTCCTAACTTCATTATTTACCTGAACCTTTGACTATTTGGATTATAAAGGATCTCTTAGGCACAGACCATAGTATAGAGATGTCCCAACTGCTAATTTGTGTTGTAACAACAGAAATACTAACCACAAATAGAATTGATTTAAAACTCTTCTGCATTTGACAAGCAGAATTAATACAGTATAAATTGTTGTGCTATTTTAAGTCTATCCACAGACTACTTATATCCTATTCCTGCCAAGTAAGATAACTTAATACTCAGTTATTCCATATGCTATTTGGATTTGCTGGTTCATTTACTTGCAGCTCTTGTCTACAACAATGTTTCTGAAAACTCTAATGATGTCAATAATATGTACTCAAATTTTAATAAAGTCATTCGTTACTAAAGTCTTTTACTATTAAAGACTGAAGTATATTATCTATATACTTTAATCAAGCTGAATTTGAAAGTATTCAGTTTTTATTTAATGTCTGATCTTTGGGACAACACATATGTTGTTTCAGACTTGTCCTTGCTTAACAGGAATGATTTGTGGGTTATAGGATTCTATGAGGCAGGCTTGGGTAGTGTGCATATGCTTATGAATCATTTGGACTTAGCATCTTTCTGTAGTTCTAAAATCAGTGAAAAGACAGAATGCTGTGATCAAGGCCAGAATCCATATGATGAATTTTTACTAGGTTGCATTGAGTTTTTTTTCAATAAAAGCTTAATGAAATTATTTTTTTACTTTATTTTACAATCCAAAATATTTATGCAATTATGCAAACAACTTCTACTTCTTCAGTGACTAAGAAAGTAAGATTATTATTTAATCTTCATCAAGAAAATACCTTAACTCATATTTTTCAATTTGCTAAAATTGCTAAATTATTAGGTCAGCTGAAGACTTCAAGGTGTTACTTAATATCTGAAGCTACTTATGAGTTGTGAAAAAAAAAATATGCTAGCATATATATGTATATTCCCAGTCTATTAGTCTAACACGTGTAGTCAGCTTCAAAACATTCTTCTAATGCCCTTCTTTTCCTCAGCAAAGGTACAAAAAATCTGGTGTTGTAAAACAAGGCTGCTGCAACAGAAGCCCATACTTTTAAATTCAGTATTTAGTCTAAAAATGATTATGTACATAGAAAGGGCCAAAATTTTATCTTCTATCAACCCTCTGAGACCTCTATAATTTAGCATCACTACAGGGGAGGGGATCTGTGCTATGGACTGTGATTCATTAGCCACAGATTGCCATGTTTCCACCCTTGTTCATCTTTGTTTATCAAAGCATCTTTACCTGTCTGTGTTTCAGAGAGCAAAGGAATGGCATGAAGAATGCACAAGGCATTGAGTTATAAAATCCAATGTCTCAGATTTCCAGGGTTTGACACCCATCATAAATTAACTCCTGCATAAACTTTCAGCAGTATGTATGTTTTGCTTAATAGAATATTTTGTTCAAAGGTTGTTTTTTTTTAGTAAAATGATAATGAGTTAAATATACTGTAAATTAATCTACCCAGGTAAACTATAGGCAAAGATTAAGTCTTCTTTCTTTATCTATCAGCTTCATAAGCTGTTACAATTATTCTTCCTTTCTTTGGACAATTTTATTTCCCAATTTTTTTAGTAGAAAGTCCTGTCTTTTTGCTCCCCCAAGTACAGTCTGCTATCTTCATGGGTTCATACCTCATTCATTCCTCCATGCAAGTCGTAAAGACAAAAAGCTATATCTCAAAGATGCAATTTACTGTCATTTTTCAGTGATTATTACTTATTTCACTATTAAATTCAATATGGAACCTATATGATCTCAATGTGATTTCCACAGAGGTGAAAATATACCAGTATTATTAAATTGTGATTAATGGTGGGTAGTCAGATGGTCGTTAATGACAGTTAATTGTTTTCTGTGTACAGATCCAGTCCAAATTGATATGATTTTGTTTTCCCACAAGCTGTCAACTACAGAAATTCTTTCTCACTTTAGGTTGTCTCACTAAATGTGCTTCATAACCTTGAGAAGTACCTGGATCTCAGGCTGATTGTGCACACTCTCATATGATAGCACTGAGAGGTCTTCTCAGAATTTTAAATACATTCTTTATGTACATTTGGTCACAATGAAAACTGAATTTACAATACTTGCGTTTCCCATTATGAGACAATCCTCCCACCCCCTGGGTTTACTTTAAGGGTCATGATGGTCCTTTGCGTTGGCAGCAGTGTGAGCTAAACAAACACTGCTTCCTTATATCTCTTCTGAATGGGAATTTCTGTATCACATTTGGCTGTTTTTCTTCTGCATCAATAGCAACCATATGCTGATTTTTTTTTTTTCTGCTCTATTTAATATTTTCTTTATTCTGGGACCTTTTCCAATTTAGCTATATAAGAAGTGGCCTTCTTTCGTGTGTTGCCACGGCTAACACACTGGTAAAATCACAGAAATTTTGAAAAAGGGCAGTGTGGACCTTGAATGAAGAGCAGTCTGAAGAATAAGAAAGGTAACATAGAAAACGCAGGAAGATGAGCACATACTGCTTCACATGACAAATCAACAGAAAGGAAAACTGCTTAGTCAGAATCAATCAGCAACAGAAGATATAAAATAATTGCACAGAAGGCTCAGACACGTGTTCAAATTTCTACTGCTCAACATGTTTCTGAGCATGCATTGAAGCAGTGTAATTGTCTCTGTTCTTAGCCTGTGGCAACAAAACATCAAGTAATTTTGCTTAAGCTATTTCTGCCGCAAATTTGACCAAATTGCATTGTTTTGCTTTCATTGTGTGCTTGCACATCAGAAGTGGATTAAAACTGTTACACTTTTGCCTTTTAATCTACAGGAACATATTTTGTTTTCTGATATGTTAATTAGGGGATTATTTTTATTGACTGTGATATACTTCTTTAATATTTATTTCTCTACTCCAACCATCCACTGGCTGCATACAAATCTGAACTGGCACAGCACAAACATTATAATGCCTATCAGGGAGTGGCAACTCAGCGCTATTCAGTGTTTATCAACAATCACTGAATTCTGTACATGAATTTTGTGGTGACACTGTACTGGCAGAAATAAAAAAAGAAGGTAAGACCTTATGATTTGTTCATATTTACCCGGAAAGGTTACATGTGGCACATCAATGAATCCAGAAATTGTGATTCAATCCAGACCAATCTTCTTTCAGAGGTTGCCATGTGCTTAATTCTAGTTCTGTTGCATATTAATAACCTGACAATATAAAATGTGTCTGACACTGAAGGACTTGGAAAACTGGAAGAGAGAAAAATGAGTAAACTGAAAAAGAAAGAAAAACAATAATGTTGATGGGCTCTTTAAAGAGTAAGGCAGGGCTTTTAAAACCGAGACCTAAAAGATGTGATCATTAAAACAGACCTTTGGTAAAACCACACAACTGTATTACTTAAGCCAATTACAGGCACATTAGGCTTTTCCTGAAAAACTATAGTTCTTTCCATGTGTTTATTTGTTTTCTGTACTGTAAGTTGCATTTATGACTTAACATACCTCAGTAGTCACATGGACATCACTAATGAGAAGTGGAAATCAGCGGTCAGGGAGCTTCATCAAATTCATCACAAACTTAAACATGACTCAGTCTCAATGAAAGCATGTAATGTGTGCTTTAGAATCATGTAGGGGAAAAATACCAGTCATTCTACTTTCTCCTTACTCTTATGAACATAAGGTATTATTTTTGCCCAAACTGTATCTTTTTTAATAGTAGGCAGTTTCTGTTCATTATTATAACTTCTTTCATTTTCTGTGGGTAAAAACCAGGCACAGTCATGGTTGATAAAAAACAAAACCAAAAACAGAAACACAAACAAGTACATTAAGGCAGTGAAGCCAAATTTTAGCTGAATCAAATAACAAATCTGACTATTCCCTTGAACTGGATTTGTGTGTGAACTGCTCTTTTGATCTTTTTTTAATTTTTTTTTCTCTCTCTCTCTCTCTTTTTTTTTTTTTTTTTCTTTTGGTACTTTAACCAGAATAAAGTTGAAAGAACTTAAGTATACTCTCTTCTCCCTTATGCATCTATGTTTCTTACTACATCCTCTTTTTCCATTTGCTAAAGGATACAAAATTAAGTTGGAATACCTTCATTAAAACTTCAAGTAGCAATTCCACAATTAAGGTACACCAAATCTAGAAATGTGGAGAGCTGTAGTTAAAATAGGACAATCAAGCAGGGAGACTGGAATGTTACGCTGAAGTTACATTGCCAGGGAGACAACATACCAACTCTAACAATTTGCATGGTAAGCTAAAATTTCGGGCAGGAATCTCTAGCAGGTGATAGATCAGGTCTTCAGAAGAAATCTCTACATAGATCATAAAGTTGGCTAATTGGCATGAGTGGTAAATCTGAACGTCCAGGATGTAATGGACTCATGATTTGGTCAGTTGCACATATGCAGTGGATTTGACATGGTTTAAGTTTGACAAAATTTAGCAGTTGCCATATTAGTCAATGTTGGCAAGTATAAATGAGACATAGTCAGGCTGACAACAAATTCGTTAAGTAGCACACACTAAATTTTTTTTTTATCATTTAAAAAAATAAAATGTTGTCTTCCAGATCCCAAACAATATTTTATATTATTTTTAAATTTATTTTTTAAGACAAGAAAAAAACTGTTCCCTCCTCCATGGAAAATGTATTTGATATAAATGTTTGGAGTTGAGATGATCCTTGAAATGTGATTGAAAATTTCCAGTTTGTTTTCCTTGAACCTTAAGAAGCTAATATATATAACTGCAGTCAAACACAGTCTCCTCTACAGTATTAAAAATTGGTCTAGGATTAACATATTTAAATTAACCTTCATAGAAGCAAAATTTACTCCATATGGTTATTTACATAATAATGACCTGTGTGCAATATTAATCTTCAGAATGTGTTACAACTTAACAGAAAGAAGAACAACTGATAAAAACACAATAAAATGATCAATGATCCTTTCCGTATCACAGTGAGTTTAATATATAAAAAATAAATAAATAAAATTACAAAGTCTTCAAACATTATGCAAGCTACGGGACTGGAAATTCATCACATATTTAAACAGTTTGGGGTGAAAACATTTTGGTATATTTTTTATATTTGGCATATTTTTTCTTCTAGAATTTTATTTAGAATCTGCTCCTGAATTTAAGGTTCTTTTAAAATACATACTAGAATAATTTAATGCATCATGAAGCAGCTTAAGCTAATTGAAGTGGCCACAAAAACTGTCAATGCAAATTGAGCCATCTGGATGAACAGATAAAAGCTTTGGAGACATTCAAAAGACAGGTGGCATTCAGTTACTTTCCATCTCTTCTTCACAGTATGGTTAGAAAACCATGAGAAAGAAAAGTAAAACTCTTCAGGCCACTGAGACAAAATCTAGTGTCAATAAGATATTTCTGAAAACTACAGAATAAGTCACCTATAGTATTAGGAAAATTAGTGTGGCATCCCAAGGTAATAAAAGGAATAAGCTCAAGTGCATAAACCAAAGGAGCAACAGTTACTCAGTATAGAAAGCAGGATCAGGCCAAATTGTAACATAATTCTTTATCTTTATAGAGCAATGATTTTTTTTTTTTTTATTTAAGGTACTTAACTGGATACAGGATATCTGACAAGTTTCAACTCAGTCATACATTTTGTGAAGGACTGCACAAATCCCATATGTGCTAATTTCAGAAAATACTAGCATCCATTTTTCTATTTCATGTCTGTGAGAATTATGTGTGCTCAAAGGTTCTAAAAAATCAGACTTGACTGGTTTTGAAGCCTTGTTTATAAATGATGGTGCCATTTCTTCTTCTCTTCTACATTATATATCATGCCTTTTCATATTGCTGGGTACTTTTTTGTTGGGTTTTTGGTGAGGGATTTCTTTCTTTAAAAATATGATTATTTACTGTAAACTGATATATTAATTCACATAGTTAAATTTTCACCCAGGGTCTCTAAACAATGCTGTAAAAAAAAGATGTCAGAATTGGTCAAAATTGCTCAAAACTCCTGTTCTATGAAAATTAGCATATTATTAAATAAAATGTCTGTATAAAGCTTGTCTTTTTCATACATATACATCTTGACTGCACTTAAGATGATTTTTTAAATGGATCAAATAAATAATTCAATTATGTTTTTATAGGATTTAAGATATTTTACATAATGTTTTACAAAAACAGACAGACCCCAAACATAAACTTTTTTTTCAGATTAAAAGGAGTTTAAATTTTTTAGCATCTAAAAAAATCAAGTAGGTCTAAAAATAATAAATAATAACCACAGGAATTACTTGGTAAATCTCAAAAAATAAATGTTCAGTTCTGATATGCTTATGGATAATATTTGAGCTCACCTGGAAGAAGCCCCTGTTGAGAAAAGCCTATGTTTTCACAGCTGCTCTTTTTACCCAAAGATAAATAGCTCTTTTATTGTCACTTACATGCATTGGAATAGCTTTACATTTCAAACACATTTGGATTGTTTCACATGTGCTACCCCACGTGGGTTTCCTATGAACTTTTTTTGATATGTGGAATTTCCTTCCAAGTCACCTGGGGATTCTGGCCATTACACTGTAAAGGGCTGTGTCAGTATCTATAGATGGTCTGACCACCAAAGAATCATCAATCTGTTAAGTACCTAAATCCTTGGAAAGCCAATAAAATCACAGAATGATATGGGATTGGAAGGGACCTCTGGAGATCATCTAGTCCAACCCCCCTGCCAAAGCAGGTCCCCGTAGAGCAGGTTGCAAAGGAATTTGTCCAGGTGGGTTTCGAATGTTTCCAGAAACAAAGGCTCCACCAGCTCTCTGGACAGCCTGTTCCAGTGTTCTGCCACCCTCAAAGTGAAGAAGATCCTCCTCATATTTAGATGCAACTTCTTATGTTCAAGTTTGTGCCCGTTACCTCTTGCCTTAAGAACTGGGTACCACTGAAAAAAGACTGTCCCCCTCCTCTTGACATTCACCCTTGAAGTACTTATAGGTGTTGATCAGATGTCCCATTAGGTTTCTCTTCTCCAGACTAAAAGGATCCAAGTCCCTCAGACTCTCCTCATTACACAGATGCTCCAGACCCCTAACTATTGTTGTGGTCCTCTGCTGTATTCTCTCCAGCAAATTACAATCCTTCCTGAACTAGGGAGCCCAGAACTGGACACAGTACCCAAGGTGGGGCCTCACCAGGGCAGAGTAGAGGGGCAGGATAACCTCCCTCATCCTACTGGTCACATTCTTCTTGATGCCATTGGCCTTCTTGGCCAAAAGGGCACATTGCTGGCTCATGATCATTCTGTCATTTACCAGGATCCTCAGGTCTTTTTCCTCAGAGTTGCTTTCCAGCAGGTCAGCCCCCAACCTGTATTGGTTCAGGGGGTTATTCCTCCCCAGGTGTGAAAAGGAGCATCCTCTCAGGTCTCCATGCTCTTTCTCTGATAGGTCATAGGTCTCTTCTAGGAAGCACACTGCCAGCTGAGGGAAATGTCAACTATATATTGAGATTTACAGCAGAATTAAATTGTCTTTCAGATTTGGTGTTTGATATATTCATTGGACTAATCCTGCAGGTCTGGCCAGGTTAAGCACTTGTAGTTCTTTGGATTCCTGGACCAGTAAAGATCTAAAATGTTTTAAATATTCAGTTTTCCAGTGTATATGCAGTGGGTCATGTCATGGTGTGAGAAACTGCAATATTTGCTCATACACTGCATAAAAAGGCACAGTTCTGTGCTATAGAAGGAACAGACACCTCTAAGTGGGCTTCTTTTCAACACAGGGGACTGCTAGGCACTGTATGTCCCAGCTACAGGAGGATAAAACACAGGGCATCTTTTGCTTCCTGACCCCAGTTAGAAGACACAGCCAGAAAAGATGACAGATCATCAAAGCCATGGTGCTGTGCTTTATGCACAAGATATAGCCCTAGATATGCAGCATTACAAAGCAGAGGCAGAGGCTGTTGTGGGAGTTTAGGCAGCTAAGATGTGTTAGCTCTGTGTCTGTAAACAACCAAGGGTTCCCTGATGTCCACTTGAGAAATAAAGTTTAAAGCAAATGCTGAGGGAAAAGAAGCACAGGTCTATCTAGGACTCCAGAATAAAACTAGAGGGTATTCTTGCTCACTACACTAAACTGCAGCTGAAATTATTCCATGTCAGGCACAAAAGGTGTGGGGCAGTAAGAAAAAATTAGTGCAAAAAAAGTGTGGCCGCATCTGTCAAGTCTTTCGTTCATTGCACAGACTTGAAAAGTTTCCGTGATGCAGTTAAAACCCTGCATACCATTAAACCAGGGTCTGCTTTAAGGCAGTTGTCCTTACTCAGGTGCACGTTCTTGATGCCAAGACTGGAAAGACCCAAACTGGAAGAAACAGATATAACAACTGACATGATGAAGTATTGGAAGGAAAATGAGATCATTATTGTCATCCTGGCCTTCATGTGAGGAAGGCCATCTGAACCTTCCTTTTTGTACAGAGATCAGGACTGATTGTAGGTTTGTCAGTGTTTAGTTTTCTTTTTTTTTAATCTAGTTTTTCCTTTGATTTTTATTATCAGTATAGAAAGCAAGTGTCTATGGAATTATTTGCTGAACAGACCTTATAATTTTTAAAGTGAAATATTTCAAAGTAATTGTTAATTTTAGGGAACTGTAACATGAATGTAGCATGATAAATGAAAATAGGATTTTGTGTTTAAGTACTATGTTATGTTTCAAAAATAGAGCAGCATTGGTATTTCACAACATACATAGGTACTTAATGTCTGATCTACATAAAAGGGGTATTGACTTCTGAACATACAGCAATTGTTAAGTAAGTCTTTAATAGCAAACTTCAGATGTAAGAGACTACATGCGAAATACACATGGAATATAATATATATATATAAAATATAATAATACTGCTTCATTCTTGCAGCTTAAATTTTCCTACAGGTTGGGTCTTTAGAAGTCCTCTCTCTGACTGATTTTAAACAAATTCATTAGTAAGAGTGCCATCTCAAGTAAAATGGACTGTAGTTTTATATTTGCGTGTCAAGAGGTAAAATGCTCTTGCTTTGACTTTCTTTTCAGTATTTGTAATGTGCTTACAAAAAGAAACAACACAGAATGGCATTTTTAAGGTTTGTGAATGGATTTGAATAACAATAGACTAAAATCTTTTAAAATAATCATGAATCTTCTCTTCAGTTAAGAATGGTGAATCTTATTTTTCTTAAGAAAGAGAAAGAAAGAGACTTCTTTCTAGGTGGCCTTAGTTTATGCTGGAAGCAGAAAAAAAAAAATCACTTGTCAAACTAAGGCATCTAAAAGTTACACATCTAAAACTAAGCTAGTCACACTAGGCTCTTCACATAGTCTAAGAAAAGAAATAGGCACCTCCAGAGGGCGATTCAGCCCTTCTTAACATAAGTGAGATAAATGAGTTGAACAACCTTAGAGGGTGATTGCGTCATATTTAAATGTCTGATTTTCAGATGTCCAAAGGGAAGAACAGTTAATTCACTCAGAATGACCAAACCCAGAAAATGTGCTTATCCTCCCAACATCCTGACCCCAAAGACTGCATTCATCTCAGCTAGTATTCACTCTCTGATCACATTCTTTTATCTGAAGGTCTGGGGCAGAGGATGGAAGAAATGGGAGAGAGGTATTGCTCACCATAAATAGAAAATCCTGGAGTATTGGGGGTTTTAATATTGTAAATTTGTATGAAGAAAAAAGGCAAAACACCCCATGGTTTCCATAGGAAATATAAAAGAAAAAAAGTCAAAATTATTTGTAGAAGTAACTTTTTTTTTCCACAAAAAAAAAAAATCCTAATTGTGTTATTAAATGTGTGACTGATTGAAATATTTCAGTATTTCTCATATGAGACATTTTGAATGTGAACATTCAGTATTTTCCAATAAAAGTGGGCAGCTGTTCCCTAGATTGTATTCCCATTTTTAAACTTGCTTCAAATGTTTTTCTTCTTCTCTTTCACCAACTGTAATGATTTCTGCTATTCCTAACTAGTATTTCTAAAAATGAAACTATTTTTATGAAGGACTCCTTATATTAAAACATTCTAAGGTCAAAGAAAACCTTGAGATAATCAAGTTTGATCTATTGGGTAAAACAAACTATCTGATTTTTATCTGTAAATTCATGTTCCAAACAAATGATTTCCAGAAAAAAAAAAATATTAAATTTTATTTAAATATATGCCCAGATTCTGAATCTACCACAACTCCTGCTAACTTGCTTCTTGACCATTCTTGCTGTTATCATTCTTGCCTTTGTTTGCATCTGAATTTATTCCCACTTCATTTTAAGATCTGAATCTTACTAAAACTTTGTGGCCTGCAGTCCAGACCACTTCATTAACTGAGTTCTATCATCCAATAGAGGGCCACCAAACCTTGGTGAAAGTATGCCTTTGCTTTCTTCTGGTTAAACTAAACAGATTCATTCTTGTTAGAGAGTTTATTGAAACAAGAGTACTTGAACTTAATAATAACACTTCGAAATGACAGCCCCATATCTTCACTGGTGCCCTGGGAGTCAGGGGGGCTGCTGAGAAGTATTAGCTGGAGAAAAGCAGAGTGGAAGAAGTCAGACAAGGCAGCCTCCTTCAAGTCTTTGATAGATTTATGTCTTGTATAAACAGTATTTAGAAGTACACAAATACTGTCTTGTTTCTGAGAAGCTCGAAATCCTTTGTAATTCATAGTGTATTGAATCTCACGTCTTGCCTGCAAGCCAGATGAGCATTATCCCTGGTTTAGACAGAGGGAAATGGATGCAAAAGGAACTTTTATGATTTGCCGCAGGAGCAGATTACCTTTCTGCCTTATTCACCAGCCTGAGCTTCAGCTTTTCAGTATCTAAAAATATTTGTGTTTGAGTGTGATCTGCAAGTGGATAAACATCAGGAAATTTCCTTCTAATGCTATCTGTTGATCTGTTGGTCTCTAGAGATGAATATATGCAATATGCATGATAATTTTCCTCCAGATTGAGTAACTTCAAATGTTCTTTTTATTCAACTGGGTCCTGATTCTAAACTTGCTGAAAAATGGCATGATTCTCACAAGCTTTGAATTAAGCTTAGGAATCTGCCTTCCATTTTAAAATGTGATGTGTATGTTAACAGAGCACTACTTTTTCAGCTATGAGGCTGAAATTATTTTATGCTTATGTACAGTTTCACTTGGAGAGAATGATTATCACTAGGCATATAAATTCCCAGTCAACAAGAACAAAAGCTAGTGGTGATTTAAAGTAGACTAATAAACTTTCTTTTCTCTCTAGTTTTCAGCTAAAGTTTTATTTAGGCTACAGGTTAAAAAAAAAAAAAAAAAAAAAAAAAAAAAAAAAAAAAAGAAATTAGCAAATTCACAGATCTCCATTTAAATCAAGGGAGGATACATATTTTCTCCACCCTGTTGCTGTATAGATTGTTTGGTACTGCAGAAAAGCCGCTGGATGGCAGCCTTGCTCCTCACAAATTAGAGGCTCCAGTCTTGGTTAAACAAGTGTTATAAACCTGCAGCCCAAGCACGTCCTTTGCCCGTGCCTAGTAACAGAGGTGCATTTGCCTGATTATTCAGAAGGACAGGGATTCTTCACATGCAGGTGCACTTAATCTTTTCAAGATGCAACAAAGCCCTATAAAGCTGCGCTCTGTTGTGTAAAATGTGATATGTCCGCCGATCTTTCATGTTTATTCAGCTTTTTAGGGAGGGAGGGAGTGCCACAACAAAAGAGAGGTAGAGTAGAAAGTATGCAGCTTGCATGTTTAAGCAATAAGGAGATTGCTCCATTGTCTAGCATAAACCCTGCCAGTGTGCAATTTCCTTTTTCCTGTTCTTCAAATTAGTTGGTAGGACCAAGTTCCCCCAGGTGGGAATAAGTTCTCCAGACTTCTTGGAAAAACTTGACCAAAAGTACCCTATGTAATTCCCCTTTCTTCTTAAAGCAACTGGGGAGTGTTGGTAAGATGTTTCGTATCCTCTTGCAGTCCTACCCCTAAACCTGTTGACATCCATGGGGAATTTCACTTTAGTAAATTTGGGATTGAATCTTTTGTTCCTGTCAAATATGCTTTAAAAAAATAATAATCTTCTGCTTCTACAAAGGTTAGATTTGTTCATGCTTCTGTGGGACATTTTTCTCTAGATCAACGTATGAGTCAAAAGGTAGGTCAGAGTCAGTAGACAAGCATACTGAAAATACAAATCTCTTGCAGGATCCAGGTGTCCCATTCCCAAATATGATCTTGGTAGAGTTCTCAGCATGGCAGTAAGATTATAGCTGAAGAAACATCATTTCTCATGCCTTTGACATGTGGCAGATTCAGTTACCAGTTCCTAGTTGCTTTTTCCTGCCATTCTTCGGCCAAGGTCCAAGGTGTCCCTCCTCCATGACCTGTCCCTGAGCTGGCACAGAAGCTTTCCCTGTTGTGCCTGTCACCCTGTAAGTACCATTATTACCACTGGTCATTATTTACACGCTAATATCTGCTGACCTTTGCTGCTTGGCATTTCAGCCTCAAGGAAGCAGAGCCTATTCTGAAACCTCCTCTTCTCTGTGAAATACTAGAGCAAATCCATGGTCATTAAATATTTCTGCTTGTCACTGTGTAGCCTGGCATTGCTATACATAGAACTCAATGAAAGAACTTTTTAACAACAGAGCAAGGGACCTGCTTAAGCAGTGAGTAATCAGTAATTCCTCAATTAAGTGAGGAATAATAAGGAAACTGCTGCCCTGTGTCCTCATCCTTCCCACTGAAGGAACAAGTAAGCCTCTTGTGAATGAGCTCTTGACCCACCTTTGTTTGCATGTGGCATATTAAGGAAATTCATTAGATGTTTTTGTACTGGTGGTAATCCCAGAGCCGATTTCCATATAACAAGGCCAGTACACACCACTCAGAAAGGCAATCTCATGAAAAGTCCCAAACAAAACTGTCACTACTTGTCTATGAATGTCTGGAAATTTTTTTTCTTCAAAAACATTGTGTTCTGTTTCAAGTAATGGAGAATCTGCATCAAAGAATGAACTGGCATGCAGCTTTCCAAGCCTCAAGCTAGGTAAGAAATAATCGCGTGCATACCTGTCCCTGTTTACAGCAACCCCTTGTCACAGAAGCATAGCTTTTAGCAGAATAGTCTTTCCATAAAATAGCATGTAGGCAATACACAAGCATGTTCCTCCCTTACTTAGTCTGTAAAACACGTCTCAATCACTGGGAAAGAGCCACTGTGACTTTAAAAGCATATTCCTCATCCCATATCTCATACAGGATAAATGCCTGAGACAATGTAAAGAATTCACACCATTTCAGCTGAACTATGCAGATGAGGTGTTTGAAGTGGTGAACTGGTGACCGGCAGCTCTGCTGAGCAGAGAAGAGCGCCTAGGGTATCGTTTAGTCACTTAAATTAAATGCCTAAAGCCACAGAGTGACGAATATTTCCCTTTTCACATATTTTATGGAGTTGTCAATGTCTGAATGCTTCTATCCAAATCATACTGCATATTTCTGTGATACTTAGTGATTTTCTTGTTCCTGTACATTTGTTTTGCACGTGGTAAAGTATTGCACTCTATTGCAGATGTAACATGTTCAAAAATTCAAGCCCTACCAGGTGGCTGCCTCTTGAGAGCTTTGGATTTGCTTGTAGAATACCCAACTATCACCTCTGCTGATCCGGAGGGAGCCTCGATAGGAAACACAATCAGATGAAGATAAAATCCTCCACAAGAAGTTACTACAACCCTTCTGCACAGCTGAGACTGAGAGCAAACAATCCTCTCTTGCTTTATCAATGCAATCTCAATGCAAGCCACCCTGGAGCCTCGTTCTACATTAGTGAAGTGCAAAAATACACTTCTTAAAGAGCAATTACCACTTCTGAAATCCATGCGCAGACAGCAGCAACCATCCACTGAGACATGGCCAAAACGCATTCCAACTTCTTTCCAAGTATATCAGAAACTAAGGTGTACGAGAAGTGTTAAAGGAAATCCGAGTCACCGTTGCTGCTTTAGGCTCATGCCTATCATGCCTGATGAAAGATGTCCATATTCTTAGTGACTTTGTTGATAGACTTTGTCACCACCATATTTGAAGAGGCAAATCTATCATCCACCCTGCAGCCTGCCTGAGGCTGAAAAAATCTCAACAGATCTGATGTGCCATTGCCTTGTAGCAAAATGTCTATTTATAAATAAGATGAGGGATACACTCTTAAGGAAATAACAGCAAAACTCTCTTTCCACCTTTTATATCCTAGACTGCAATTAGCATCAGCTGGGTCAAGCCAGAGAAAAGCAGCAGCTTTGCTAGTGATAGGGGGTAACATTTGCTTCAAAATAGTTACAAAAATAGTTACAAAAATAGTTACAATGCTTTTTAATTCGTATGACATCAGCAAATAGCATACCCAGATACAACAGTAATGATGACTCTGATGGACACAGGACTGAGTAAATAAATATTTATATGATAGATTTTATTAGTAGTAGTTATGACCTTTGGTCTTGTTTTTCTAATTGCATAATAAAATGTTTTTACAATGACTCTTCAGTATAATATAAAAATTTCCATTTGGGGGAAAGTTACTTATTCAAAGTTTTTGAGCCAGCTGTGTAGTGACAAGGACCTCTGCAGGAGACTAACACTTACATCGAGGGTTCAGCTTTTAGTTGTCTTTTTTCAAGATAGGTCAGTCCACTGGGTTACTGGAGCAGTCACCATTTCCAGACCAGACCTTAGGCCTTCATTTCTTTTGAACAGATGAGCCATACATGCAAAAATACAGCTGTCAGTGTCTTGGTTGCTTATGGGATTCTCCTAGTCTGTGCTATTAAGTGAATGAGAGGCAGGGGTTGGGCTCAGGTCCTGGCTCACAGTTATCCACAATGTCTTCTTGTTGATACATGCCCTTGTACCATTTTGGTCCTCTGTTAACTAGGGCTCTCTGCATTTACACAAGTGGACTGGCAGATAGAAAATGCTGTTCCCAACAGGCAATTTGGTCAGGGTTCCCCTGTGTGGGGAAGAGAGCTTAGCTGTGTGCACATTCCCCCAAGGTCACTCAGCAGTAATACAACCAGAATGTTTTATCTGTTCTGTCCAACAGTGACCATACTGACCAACACAACCAAAATCATTACTTATTATCCCTCTTGTTTCAATTATTTAACCAAATTCATGGCTCTGTGGATATTTTCTGTTTGGAGGGGAAATTTGAAAGCTGTAGAATGACATTATTTTTCTCCTTTTTCTTTTTCTTTTTCTTTTTCTTTTTCTTTTTCTTTTTCTTTTTCTTTTTCTTTTTCTTTTTCTTTTTC
Organism: Pedionomus torquatus; assembly: GCA_013398155.1. NCBI lineage: Eukaryota > Metazoa > Chordata > Aves > Charadriiformes > Pedionomidae > Pedionomus > Pedionomus torquatus. Next base: position 636,026 of record VZRU01015657.1, on the reverse strand, counting down.
TTTTTCTTTTTCTTTTTCTTTTTCTTTTTCTTTTTCTTTTTCTTTTTCTTTTTCTTTTTCCTTTTTTTTTTCCCCATTGTTTTCCTTTTCCATCTAATTCTTATTATTTACAAAGGATAAGATTTCTTTTCTTAAACAGGAGTCAAATAGCTAAAAATGACACAAGAATTTTGCTTAAATATGCAACTTATTTCCAGGAAGCTCTGAAATCAGTTAATGCTTTTCATAACATTTCTCAGAGTCACATTATGAGTACTTATTTTAAGTATTTAAGTGTACTTTGTTTTACTTTTTATGCTCTTCTATTTCTTTGATTCTTCCGTAATTCTTCCTCATAAGCACACAAACTTAAGAAAACCAGTCAAGGACATAAGATATCATTAATTTGGCATTGTCTTGGGCAAACACATGTATTTCCACTCTGCATGTGGCAGCATTCATGATTGTTTTCACTGTTTAAGTAAGTGAACTAATTTACCTGTAATTTATTTTTATCATAAGAGAAAGTTACTATATTTACCCTGTAACAAGAAGTGGAAATTACTAACTATTCTGAAATAGAAGATACCTTCTTTTCTGAGTCCTGCCAACACAAAACAAAGGCACCCGTCAGTTAAGCTTCCTCACTTACAGGGATCTGGCTGCCAGTCTGTTCCAGTTCAGCTGTCTTCTGGCTTGAGGTTGAGAGTATTTTTTAACCTGATGCTGTGCTTCCATTGGCAGTCATTTAGAGCTGCTTAACAGCAGAACTTTTTAACAACATACACAGTGTGAATTACATACATATTCAGTTAATTCATGAGAAATTTACCATAGTTTCTTACTGTTTCTTATATCCTGGACCTGCTCCCTCTTCCCCAACAGTGTCCCTGCCTGTGATTTGTCATATCACAGTTGATTTGAGATGTGGGTTATCTGCTTATCTTACTTTCAAAGAGCAATACTTCTGGAGGGATGTGGGTTATCTGATTATATGTGAGAAAATATATTCACTGCTCCTCCTTTCAGCCAAATTTTACTTTGAAAAACCAGATGCAGATTTACTAAAAGCTAAATTTGAAAACATCAAAGCTTACCAAATGGCTATGCTGCTAACTGAGGGGCTATCTGAAAAGCACTGTGCATCTGTATAATGTTCTTAATATATTACCTCTATGAACCCAAAGAGTAGTAATATTTACAATGCTCAATTAACATAGTAACATTAATATTCATTAATCTTCACAAGCTGTTCCAAATCTACTGCATTAACAATGAGAAATAACAGTAGTAAAATGATCAAAGAAAGTTAATTTATTTGTTTCCAGGATCTTCTCGCTCAGACAATTCCCTGCAGTGATTGCAATTTTTTTGTGTGGAAACAACACTTGAAGGGAACTGGGGACTTCACAAGGTGAAGAATAATTTACAAAGAGAACTCCAGGTGGAGGAAAACACCAAGGAAAGCTTTTTTGTAAACCAAAACCAAAACTGAATCATATAAACAGGAAAAAAAAGTTAGGGAGAATAAAACGACAACTGACAGAGATCATGATATTCATCTGGATGGAAGCCATTGCTTTGTGGGAAATAGAAAGCAGAAGGAAGTGACCATCAAGTATTCTCTTTATAATGAGCTGACATCACTCAGTTCTTTGTCAGACAAGGGTATCAAATTGTTTGTGCTTCTATTTCAGGGCAGTGTGGAAAGCCATACCTGGCTCTAAATTTTACTGCTGTTATGTTTTTGTTCTCTGGAGATTCTAGTCTGACAGCAGGAAGACAAATAATTTGAGAAACGAATATTCTTCTGGGTGATGACCTTTCCAAATACTCTTGTTCTGCCCTAATAAATGATAATTCAGAAAATTGTTATTTAGTCTGCTTCTGACAAACAAAAGGGAAAAAAAAGAGGCCTTACTTCCTGAGTCACTGGATTATCAAGAGTGGTAGGAGATTAGTGTATTGGGAAAGGAAGGAATAGCTTTATGAGGACTTGGGAATCTCTGAGACCTCATCACCACCAGTGACCTTCAAGACCTTCCTATGTGAAAATCCAGCTGGACACCTGCTTCTCCCACTCTGTGGTTTGCAACTCTTTACCTATTATATTTGTCTGAGCGTATTATGTTCTCCATAGAAACACTAAACTCCCTTATGTGAAAACTAACCCATATGGAAAACTCATATATCCCAGATAGTTGATCAAATATATTTCATATGTTTGAAAGATACTGTGAAGGTTATACAAAGCTGGCTTGAACTCATACCACATATAATCTCTGCTATGGAACACAATATGTTTTAAAATGAGTGAGAATATATATATATATATAAAAAAAAAAGATTGAAAGGCTATATTATATATAAAAAATAGTTTCATATCAGACAAAAATTGTGGAAAGGATTTTGGGCTATTTTGGANTTCACTCTGGCTTACTGAAGTTTTTTTTGTTTTCCCAATTTTGAATTGGGATTTATTGCCACATTTTTTAATGCATATATATATATATATATAAAAAAAAAGATTGAAAGGCTATATTATATATAAAAAATAGTTTCATATCAGACAAAAATTGTGGTAAGGAATTTGGGCTATTTTGGAGATGTCATATATTTTGTGAATGATTCTGGGGTAGTACAAACACAAACCATGTGGAAATACATATTGCAAGCTCATTTATTTAGGAAGGACGGATAGTCTTGTGGTTTCAGACTTGGAAAAGCTGGGTTCATTTTCTGATTGAGACACTCAGGTAATGTTACTCAGCCACTCTGTTTATCTTTGGCCTGAGTTGGCAGCTGTAGAGCAGCCAGAGCTCTATTTCCTGCATGTGTCATGAAGAAGAAATAAATTTGTTAATGAAGACGTGACAATAAAGGTTATATAAGAGCTTTTATAAATCAAGTCTTATTCTGGTTGAATGCCTGAAAATTTTGCTATGATTGCTTATAATTAAAAATTTAATTCTGTTAATTCTGTGAAGACATGATAGATCCGGTCCAAAAAAGATGTACTTACTAAGACTTTTTTGAGAAATCAACGTGGTTTAAGAAGTGATTTTTTCCAGTTTATTATTCTTTCTCCACAAAGAGCTTTGACATTTTTTGTAATATTCAAAGGAGCCTATCAAATGAAAGACCACTCATAAAAGAAGATTAGGAAAACCATACATGTTTTTTAATTAAATATTGGAGGCATTTTGACTGTCTCTACAATACATTAAAAAGGTTAATGTTTGATAAGGATCTAATAAATAATCCTTAAATTTAGCTTCAAAAATTAGTTGACTTTTTATGGAAGAGGTACTTTTAATCTAATAGCTATGAACAAATGCCAAGATAAATAATCACTGTGGTTCCAAATATATACAGATGTCTTTGCGCTTTCAGTCATCTGTTATTACATTCCAACACTGAATTCTGATTGTGGGCAACGTGCTAAATGTTCACATATATACACTGACATCCACTGCAACCTCCACCCCCACCATGGAAGACACAGAATTTTGTTCACTAAACAATAGAGTCCTGAAGGTATTTTGAAAGTTACTTTAGGTAGAAAGTGCAACGCATATAAAAAACAATGTGAAATAATCCTGTTCCTTCGATGAATACAAATCATATTTCTAGAAGCAGAGTTATTTCTTATCAATACAATTTTAATTTGATTATTCACTGAATTCAGTTGTTTTTAAAGAGCTGTTAGAGTGAATTAACAAGGCACTAGGCTGCACTGTGCATGCAGAATCAGGTTTATTTTTCTTTTTAGTTATTCCTCATACAGGTAATCTGAAACAAGTGATAATCAGTACAATTTTTAATGAAGACTTATCACAGCTGTCATCATAATTGGTTTCCCATGATGCTTATAAAAATAAAATGGATAATGATAGAAGAAGTATACTATTTTTTTTATTTTATTTTATTTTTATTGTTCTACAGAGTTCAGCTGTGCAATTGGTTTTCTCACAAAGTCTTCAGTGAAAATGTCTTTGGCATTTTTCTCATTTCGTATGACAATACCCAGCCATAGTTGGGTAGCTGTTGTGCTAAAGCAATTGCTTATTAGACTAATCACTACTTTCTCAGTATTGTCTGGTGCTTCCTCCCAGCTGACTGCTGTACTGACCTGTTCTTTCTTGCTTTAGGCTGTAATCAGACTTTTGGTGCAGGTCATCTTATTTGTGTATTGTAGAATTAAACTTTGTAATTCATAAATCCTTTTAAAATCTTACAATATACAACAGTAAATAAAAGCTAGTACTGAATGCAACATATCAGTTTTAAATACCTCTTTAGGGACCACTGACTTTGAAATATCTGATATGTATACAAAATCTTTTTGTCACTTACAAATAAGGATCCTTATTGCCTAACTAGAATCCTTATGAAGACTATTTGTATTTATTAGACTAATCTTTCTACCCACAAAATACTTATCAATATAGAGGTGTACAGTGAACATTAGAGTCTTATATTCAAGAATTAGATTATTCATTTTTAAGCAGAAAACTGTTGAACTACAACAAATACTATTAATGTTAAAACAAGATCCAAACTATGTTTTAATCTATGCAGAAATAGATTTAATCTAAGCAGAAATACCTAGAGAATATTTGGCAGACAAAATGCAATTAGCAAACTGCAAAAGCAATTAGACTTTGGAACTACTATGTGTGTGGCAGAAAACAATGCATGAATGCATCTTCTACTGTAATTATTTAAAAGAGGCAGAGGGTGACTATAGACTCAAGGACTGGCCCTGTACACATTTGAGGGGTGCCATTAAACAAAGTTAGCAGGTAATGAGTTCAGAAAATGCAAAACAGTGTATCATCGTTTTGCACAGGATGTTAGAAATGTGAATCTACTTACCAAAAATTATTTTAGATGGTAATTTTTTAATGGGTTCCAAGGAGGTTGCACAAGTTCATGGAATAGAGGATTGCATCAGTAGAGATGCATAGAAACTACGTCTGGACCACAAGGTTACTGGGAAGCACAGCACACTGGTGAAACCTAGGAGGTTATTCTGGGAGATTATTACTATAGTTGCTTCTTTTTTATAGTCTTGTGTGCACACTGACTTTTGTCCAGTGTTGCAGACAGGTAGCTAGGCAAGATGGAAGTCTGGTCTGACTCAACATGCTTGTTCATATATGCTCTTAAGTAACAAAGAATTAATAATGATTACATGTTCACAGAGGGATTTTCTAAAGCACATAAGAAATTTAAAAGAATAGATCTCCTTAAAGGAGTATGAGGTCTGCTCCACAAGGGTCAGCAAAAAGCTCTTTATAACTCTCAAGTTTAATTTAGCTAAGAAACTCCTATCTTAGATGTTATCAGAAGTTAATCAAACTCCTGGATCTGCAAAACGACAGTTTAATTGCAAATAAGAACTCTCATGACAGTAGTATTATTTACTGCCTTTCTCTCAGCTACATATGGCAGAAGAGGATTCTTTAACATCATATTTGGGAAAAACTGTTTTTTGTCTGAAAACAAAAACAAAATATTTCCTGAAAACAAGCAAAAAAAAATAAAAATGAATTAGTCCCTGATGTGAAAGGATTTGAATAAGGTTTAGCCACAGTTTATGAACAGTGAGGCTATCAGCGGTTTTCATTCTTCTGAAATGTGAAGATACTTGTCTTCCTGAAGGCTCTTATGTTAGATATCAAGTCAAAGCAGAGAATCTAGAGAAGCCTTTTTACATGTGCTGGAGATGTGACCCTAAAGGAACACAGCAGACAGTTTCTAATTGAATTTCCTACTCCTAGATGCTCAATAATAATAATAATAGTAATAATGGATCCCCTTTTTCCCCCTTTCTTGGTCTTTAAGCTTGTAAATTCAAAAGCAAAGTATAGGAATGTGTGGACATCTACACACACTTGTGGAATACAGGCCCTAGAACACAGAATCACAGAATTGCTGGTGTGGGAAGAGGCCTCTAGAGATCATTTGTTATATTTCCTGAAAACAAGCAGGGCCACATAGACCCACTTGCCCAAGAGCATGTCCAGACAATTTTTTAATATTTTCAAGGATAGAGACTCCAAAATGTTTCTGGGTAACCTGTGCAAGTGCTTAGCCATCCTCACCACAAAAAAGTGCTTCCTGATATTCAGATGCATATTCCTGTGTTTCAATTTATGCCCATTGCCTCTTGTTCTGTTTTTGGGCACCCCTGAAAAGAGCCTGATTCTGTCACAGTCTCTTCTGGTATTTACACGTAAGGGTGTAGTCTCCCTTAAGACTTGACTTCTCTAAGCTAAACAGTCACAGATCTCTCAGTTTTTCCTCATATGAGAAACACTCTAGTCCCTTAGTCATCTTCCTGCCCTTCACTGGACTCTTTCCAGTATGTCTATGTCTCTCTTGTGCTGAGGAGTACGGAACTGGACACGGTAATCCAGGTGTGGCCTCACCAGTGCAGAATAGCCCTTAACTTGCTGGTAGCACTCTTTCTAATGCAGCCAAGGATACTGTTTGGCTTCTTTGCTGCAAGGGCACATTGCTGGCTCGGGTTCAACTTGATGTCCACCAGGACCCTTGGGCCCTTTTCTGCAGAACTGCTTTCCAGCTGGCTGGCTATCACGATATACTTGTGCATGGACCTGTTTGTTCCCAGGTGTAAGAAAAACTTCACATTTCTCTTTGTTGAACTCCATGAGGTTCCTGTCAGCCTATTTCTCCAGCCTGTTGAGGTCAAGGTAGATTCCTTTCTCCAAGAACTGAAATCAGTAGCCTGGACCTTCACATCCACCCCACGGCTTCTCCAACTCATGACTAATGCTCTCCTACAGCATTTCATTGCAGTTCTGCCCTCTCCCTACCCTTTGTTTCTTTCTTCTGGCAAAATTAACTAGGCTCCTCTTTGATCCTCAAGTCAGGAAAATTCAGCTTTGCTTACACCATTAAGAAACCATGAGCATAGGATGAAACAGATAAGACATACATATTTCAAAAAAAATATTAATAGAGAAATTTACCACAATATCCACAAAGATATCCAGTCAAGCATGAGGAAACCTTGGTATACAGTACCTTACTAATAAACTGCAAGCTAATAAATGTGGTGCAGATTTATTTCAGCCTCCCAAAGCTCTGTTGTGATTATGTCTACCTTTAATCGAATGAGCATCTCTGAATGCCTCCAAGCAACCTAACTTTCCTCATTCCTTGAGAAAGAGAGAAAACTGTCTTTGAAAACTTAAAGCATTAGGAACTAAGTTCCCCTGTGAGCAGATTACCTCATTACTGCTGATGCAGAATTGTTTACAGCTTCCTCAGAGGCAGCTAGTACATCTTGTCTTCTGAAACACGGGACTGAATGACACGCATCAATTTTGTAGGCCAGTATTACAGTTTCTGTTTTAATTCATTCCTATAAAGCATCATTTCAGGAAAGATGCAAAAAAAAAAAGAAAACCTAGACTTGAAACAGTTGGCTTAAAATTCAGACTGAGCTCTTTTTATGATGTGAAAATATCCTTCTTTGTAATACTAGTAGCTTATGTGCCCTAGAGGTGTTTATATGAGAAAAAAAAAAAAAAAAAAAAAAAAAAAAAAAAAAAAAAAAAAAAAAAAAAAAGAAAGAAAAAAAAAAAAGAGTTAAAGAGTTCTGTTTAGTTTTCTTCTGCAAGTCTACTTCAAACATCAATATCTACTGCATAAATCTGGAGAGTCATTGTCTGGTGTTGAAAGTGTTGTCACTCAGCTTTCCGAGTGATGTCAGACTGACACATAATACCAGACAGAGAAAAGAAATGCAAACTTTTATGCAAAACAAATAAAGAGACCAAGTTAACATTTCTTGCTGTTATACCTAAAAGTCAAATGCAAAATCAAGGCTAAAACATGTCCAATATATATAGAAGCTTCATGGTACTAGATAGACAACACTCTGTTTTGATACCCGCTTCTACTCAGTCACTATCAAAACAGGTTTCCATACAGGGTCTGACCTTATCTGATTCCTCAAGCCATTGCTTTTACTGACTCATGGCAGGAAATGCAAATTCTGGCTTGATCCCAGCTCATTAAAGATAATAGTGGATTTTCCAAGAGCTATGGTGGAAGAAAATTTCACTAATTCCTAAGAAATTTTCATGATTTTTTTAGCAGTCCTTTACACCTGAAATACTTGAACTGGAAGACCCCAGTGCATTTACATGTACACATTTGCCCTTCAAATGGAAAACTGGGTCTTTAGAAGTTTTCAATAATTGTAACCTCTTCTTATATTTATTATGAAAATCTTACATATTTTAAGTTCTTTTAGTATTGTAGTTCTAATATTATTGTGATGACTTGGATAAATCCATTTTGAGATCTCTGGTAAAATGTTAGTCCAAAGGATTGACAGAGGTACAATGAAGCAGGCTTCATTCAGGATCATCCACCTGCTAGGAGTCACTGGATAACTAGATAACACATTAGAGATGCAGTTCCTTGGAATTCCTACATTAAGTTCCAGTTTGGGAAGACAGTCTACAGGGGGAAATACTAGGACATTGCCTTGCCTTGAGAGAATGAAGAAATATTCCTCAGTAGATCACATTACCTCCTTGTGATAAATGTGCTGGTTCTACAATATAAATCTAACTGACCTAATTAGCCTAAGAGCCAAGGTTTAGCGGTTATACAGTCCATTTTATGGCCTTAATAAACACTTCTCTTCTTAATGGTGGATATTTTCAATGGACTTACAACGAACTTGAAAGTGTTTGATGGCTTTAAAAGAAATAACTTTCATAGTAGTGAAAAGATAGGAAATAATGTGTTTGGTTTTAAATGCCTAAATTTGAAAATAAAACAAAGCAAAGACACAGAAGACAGTGAGACTTGAATAGGACTTCCATTTTGTGATCTTATTGCCTAGGAATATTAAAACATTTAAATTTTTTTCATGATTTCTCAATTAAAAACATCCAGATATTCTGTTATGGTATACTCCATTTCTATCCACAGTCCATCCTTAACCTTTTTAATAGCCATAGAAAGATTTGTGATGATTAAATCATAGAGATTATAGGCAAACTGTAATTTGTGAGGTCACCATAGCTGGGAGTATTCCCGGAGCCTTATTTATGATTTCAGCTTCTTCCAGATGCAAGAGCTACAAAAAAAAGGATTTAGTATTAACAATAGCGCCAAATATTTGCAGAAATGCTTTTCTATCAGGCATCAGTATGTACAATTGCCAACATCTATTGTTGAGGCACAGTGAATACCAAACCGGAGAATTTCTAGGAGACAAAGAACCATTATTTGCTGAGTATGCATGTGTTTCACTGTGTCCAAATAAATTTTTTTTCAGCTGCACTGTGTCTACTATTTTAACATGAAATAGTGAACTTAATTATAGATAGCTTAATTCTTCTACCAGTTCTACTCCTCCAGCTAGTGAAGATCACAGAAATGTAGAATATGTGAAATAGTTATCATAGTTTGAAGTCCTGTTATATTCAGTTGTTTTACACTGGTGTTGAACTGTTTATCTTTTGTAAGTAACATTTTGAGCCATAGTGAGTAGTCAAGGACTGAAATTTATACCTTTCAATACCCAAGTGGTTTGACAGATTCCAGTCAATAAAAAAGGTGTTGGTGCACACAGCTTTATTTATTTGGGTGAAATAAAAAGTGAAAATCTAGCTAAATATGCTGGTTAGCATTAAAGATAACTTGTTGATTTCTAGAAGCATTGGCATGATTGCAAAAGTGGTGTGTACACACAGTTGATTAATTAAGGGAAATAAAGTGAAAAAATTCCACAGCGCTCTAACAGATCTCAATCAGTCACGTCATTTAAATTTCAATTACCATAGAACAAATAAAAAAGAACACTTAACTATCAAGTGTGAAAAACAGCACAAGCAAACTTTTCCTTCTGGAAAACTGTACTGGGCATCAGACAACCATTAAACTAGGGCAAGAGTTAAGCCTACTTTACGTTTACATAGCACAGCAATAAAAAAATCAACTTACATCAAGAAATTGGGGCATAAAGTAAGAAAACATTCTACTTCAGAACATGTTATATGAATAGTAGCATGTGAGTAAGTCACAAATAATTAGATAAGAACATGTTTAAGTGGGTGCTGATTTGGGATGTCTGGGGATAATATTTCAAAAACAAAGTCCAGTAAGGTGGGACGATTTTCATTATACTCACTGGGCTTTACTCAGGATGTAATTTTTTTTTGCAGCACAGTAACTAAAACTACCACCTGACATGGCTAACGATGTAATATTTTTTGGTTTGTTTTCAAAACCAAGTTAATCACATTTTAGTGATTTTCTTTTAAGAAATGTAAAATTATTTTTATTAAAAGCTGATATTTAAAAAATTTAACCCATAGTGAATTAACTTAGACAAAACTATAAAACCCTAAAAATAGAGCTTTGTAATAGAAGTGCTGACAAAATCCTAATGAAAAGAGTACCAATAGCCATAATAAAATATCAAAATAACAAACAGACGAGGGAAGTTAAACCTTCATTGGAGAAACTTGCAGAGTTTGTCTGTTTGTTCTGGTTTATTGTGCTATTCAATGTGGCATTGTTCAGTGAAAGCAGAGTTTAAAAGAATGTGTTTTTTCTATGTAGTGCTACAAACCAAGAAAAAAGTGATGTGAAATAAAAGTGCCTATGGGACTGGTCATTGCAAAACAAAGCTGAAATATTTCCATTTCTTTTGATTGCTCTTTTCCTCTCCTGGCTACAGCTATAGCAAGAAATGAGAAGCTCAAATCAAATCGTATTTGATATTTACATCACGTACTGAGTCTAGCAGATATACCATATCCTTTTTGCACACAGAAACTTGCCTCCATTTGGCTCTGCATAAACAATCATAATTCATGCTAACGCAAGAAAAGATGATGGTGAAACTCCTACAGAAATGTATACAATATACTGGTATGCAGCATATCAGTAACACAGGCTGCAAGGGTACTGAGCGTTGAGGGGTGTAAAGAGGAGTTTTGTTCCCAGGGAAGACCATCAGATTTAATTTATACCAGATTGTAAAGTAGAATATCCTGAAAAAAACACTAGGCTTCTACATGAAACAAGATTCATCCTTCGAAACTTGTTCCAAGTGGTACGTGTTACTGTATTGGCAGACATGGCAGGCTCACATAGAGTGCAGGCCTTGGGTGGTTTTTTTTTTTGTTTGTTTGTTTGTTTGGTTGGTTGGTTTTTTGTTTTGGTTTTTTTTTTTTTTTTTTCATGAGGTCTTTACTCAAAGGAAAAGGGTTATAATCCTGTGCACATTAATTCATTAATTCTTAGTAACTGTTTAGGTGAACATTTTACCTTTTTAAATTCAGCATCAACTAAACAGGGTCAACTAAACTAAATGAGAGCTGTACTGTTGGAGTACAGTTGCTTATTGTAGGTTTTTGGCTTGTTATTGTAGGGTTTCAGAAGGCAGAGAAATATCGCTAAATGTGGAAGACAAAGAACCTTAGATGATCGAGATCAGTTCACGAAGGACTGTTTGAGCCTCTTTAGCTCCAAGCACCAGGCTCCAGCTCATGATCAGAGATCCTTGGAGCCGTATAGAACAGTATCGAGCAGTACCTCCCTCACACTTAAAATTTCTTGAGGGTTCTTGTACTTCAGCCTTCCTGGTCACATTACTGTCTGTATTGCTTGCTAAGTCCTGCTGCCTCAAAGGGTTGGTCTGACAAAGCCCCACTTTCCCAAGTCTCTGCAGAGGAAATGTGAGATTTGTAAGGATGTTTACTGACCCCCTGTCAGTGTCTGAGTGCACTCAGGGGCACTAATGTCCCTTCTCACCCCCAAGGCTCCCCCTATGCTACTCATGGCTCAGTTCCCTGTTCCAGCCCCTGGGACAATCAGTCCCTGCACCAGTGACCCATAGGGTGCTATCTCTAGTCCCACCACAGCTCTGCCCATAGGCCCCACCAAGCAGGGTCCACCTGCAGGCTGCCACTAAGTTCGCATCTCCAGGTAGGTGGCCAAAGGCCATGACTGGGGCTGCCCCAGCTGCCCCAACACCCTGGCCTGATCTGCTCCTGACTGGGAACTAAGGATGAGCCATGGCTTGCAGACCCTGCCCAGCCACCCCTGGGAGACACCACTGCCCCCAGCCTAGGGAACCACCGGCCCTCAGCATTCCCTGATGGACATCTTCTGGTGCTGTAACTCATAGTTCAACTGTAATATGAAGACATGCTTTTTACTGCCCACCAAGGCCTGATTTTATCCCTGTTGATGAGAAAAGAACATTTTTTTGGTCTAGTACTAACAGATGTGGCAAGAGAAGACTGCATGCTACTTGGGCAGAGCACAAGACTGCATGCACATGTTCACAGAGCAGCTTGGGGAGGGCTCATCATTAGAAATGGGGCTCCCCATGTATGTTGAAGCAGATGCTAGCCTTCAAAAAGGAATGCATAATGACATTTCTGGGTTAATACTGAGGCAAGAGGCACCCCATTTCCTAAAGGGGTGAAAAACTGCTATGAAAGAAAGGGAAGCTGCTTTCTTAAACAAAGTGAAACTTTTTCAGTATTGAAATTGCTTCACTAGGGCTTTGGGATTTAGCTCAGATCATCCTGAAGTTCTCCAAAATGATAAATTCCAGGACAAAAAAGTCTCAAACAAGGCCAGCTCTTCACAATTTCTAGCTTTTTTTATGAAGATCCTCCAACCCAAGTATTTATGGGGAGCAAAGAAGCTCGCTGATTCACTAATACACTGCTTGTATCCTGTTACTGAGCATTCTAGGGAGAATAGTTCTTTTGTTTTAGGCTTTGGAAAAAGCCGTCATAACCTTGACTCACATTAAATATACATTTGATGGGGAGCTCAGTGAATATGACCTGTAAGGAAACAGAATAGTGTGTTTCAGTCTTCACAAAGGAATCATTTATAACAATTTGTAGCTGAGGCCGCCAAACGTGTTCTTCAGAGATGCACTAGAATTACATGTAGAGCCTCAAATACCTTTGGGAAAAGGGGATTTCATCTCAGTGAAAGCTGGCTTTAAATGTGTGTGGGTATACATGTAAATATATAGGCATATATACATGTATGAACAAAGAAGCATTAAACCCCTAATGTTTCTTTTTTCTTCCAACTCGGTGTCAATGAAGGTTGTCCCCAGGCATTGTACATTCCTGGCAATGGAGCAAAGTAGTAACAGAGGACAATCAATTTAGCTGCACTCTGCAGGGAGTTCCAGCAAAGGACACAGCATGGCTACATCCAAAACCAAGGGTCATCCTTTGTGAGTATTTATAATCCCTGCACTGGACAGGAAAAAAGAAAATAAATTATTATAGTCTTTCACTTTGTGGGTTCATGGCTTGCCACATCCATTCTGTCCTTGTTGTATTCGCAGATAGGTTTTGTATCCCACTGAGTTGCCTGGCTGCTGCTCAGGGCTTATTTTCATCTTCAGAAGACAGTAGTAACCACAGAATATCCTTTTGGTCTGGACATCCCTATCCTTGCTTTACAGTAAGAAACATGGGAAAAGCTGCATGGGTTAGTGGTGATTAAGTACTACTGGTTGTTTCTTCAGTTCTATATGTGCCAAATGGAAATAACGATAGCTTCTTTTCTCCACTTCTTGTCTGGTATATTTAAACTTCATGCTTTCCAGGTCAGCATTTCTCTCATTAGCAGCTTGTACAGTGCTTAGCGCTGAGGCACATCACCTTTAGATAGAGCCCCATGGCACTTCTAAACAGCTGCTAACTTTGCCTAAGGATACAAGGGTATGTCAACAGAAGAGACAACCCAACTTATTCTACTTGCTGTCTATCCAAGCCAGTTTCCAAAGCTAAGCAGCATAAATGTACTAAGCCATTAGCATCACACAGAGTGAGCTTCGTCAAGTACAGCAACTTGCAAGCGTTCACATGGCTTCAGGGCTGATTTACAGTTCGGTTCATGGATAGAGTGGGGTGCACGTGTGCCTTAATCTGTACAAGCCCACAAAGTTGTGCCAAAAGATAGGCTGAAGATAAGTTTGTAGCTTTCATTTCAGGCATTATTAGTTTGCAGTCTTCAAAAAGAAACAATAAAGGCCATTAATAAAAATAGCAACCTTTCTGTCCTAGTAAACAGAGCTCATACATTGACAGCATTATATTGGCAAAAATGCACTCCATATGCTCATGAAGGTTACAGAGCACATTTCCATGTAAACACTCAAGACAGTGAACTTCAAATATTTGGAAGAAATGTTTATTTAACAACTGAATACATGCTAAAAGAAATAATTTACAGCAGCAGTTTCATTACATTTTTTCTCTCCAGTTTTCTAGTTCCCATCTGAATTGAAGTGATAAATATAGAAGTAGGATTATTTACTACCCAGTGAGGAATGCGCTTGAAGAATGAGCGCATAACTTTGGCACTGATATAGCAAATAAACCACCTTATCACCTGTGTGGCAAAATCTTGCATTTTAGTACTATGTTGAACACACCGAAATGGAGTACCTCTAGATAACAGTACTTTACACTGTACCTCCTTATCTAGTCAAAACTATTTACATCTCTTTTGGCTAATGTGTAGGTAGCAAAAACTGAACTATTAAACACATACCATCGATATTCACTAAATAATACATAAAAAGAATCAGTAAATGCGCATTCACATGCATTTAATTTATTATTTTTTTTTTTACATAGTGACTTTATTGGGTCATGGAGATTGAACTCTGTTCTGCAAAGATGCATATTTTCTCAGTTTAATGCTATAGTTTAACATAACCATACAGTTTTTAGGAGCCATTGAACAAATTCCCATCTTCAGTGATCCATGCAAGTGCAAAGTGTAGATGAGTAAGAAAAATATTCAATGCATTCTTGTTCCCTGCGAGTGGATAACTTAAAACAAAACAAAATAATCCTTCTGATTGTAAGGGAAATTCTTTATTTCTCTCCATCTAAAACACAATTTTTATTTACTTTTTATAAACTCTGTAACTACAGACACTTTTTAAAGTCTGTAACTACTAATATGTTAGAGGGTTTTATTGACAATTTACAGAAATACTGTTTTTACCTTTATCTTCAAATCTTACGTTGCTTTAAACAATAATGACCCAAATGGGGGTATGAATTTTACTGAAGCTGCAGGGCATCATTCTATACATGAATTCATTAAGGCTTATGTTCTTTGAAAAAAAGTTCATTTCACATCAGTATTAAATGCTGTTTTAACTTGACCATAATATGAACCAGAAAATAAATAAAAAAAATCACTGCTGGTTTGATCTTCTGCCCTCTCATTTATATAAGCAATTCCAAAGACATAAACAAGACTGCTCATGTCAGTGAGGGTTGGGTTGAAATTTGTAAGCTCTGATCATATCAATTATCCAACGTTTATGGTAAAAGCTTTGCAACTTGTGTAATTTTGTTCCAATAGACTATCTTTCTCTGTACAGAAAAGTATCTTAGAATCCTGACTTAATTTAATTTGTTTCTTCTTCAGGAGTGGTGAAAGAGCTTGGTTTTGATTTGATTTTTTGCGGCAAGTTGCTGTAGAGCCAGTTGCTATGAACGTGGTAGAGAAAAAAAGAAAGGCAGATAGCAATTTCAATAATAAGTAAAAAAGGAAACAAAGTCATTTAGGGTCAGTTGAAATCAATATGTATTTTTCCCACTGAACTCTGAGGTTCATTTTAAAACTGTTTCCTTTTGTAACAAAGAGGATTCTAATGATTCAAGGGTATACAGCAGCCTTTCACAAAAGACCAAAGAGTATTCTGCAATTACAATTAATTCAATGCTCAGAAATTAGTCAAAATCTGAGCTGAAAAACTAGTATTTCTGTACAGGAAAGCACATAGTTGAACCTATGTTTTCATTCATCCCCATTCAGAGCATTATGAAAGCATGGGAATTTAATGGCATATTAAAGTTCACAAGAGTCAGATTAGACATGAGAGA
The DNA here is from genome assembly GCA_013398155.1 of Pedionomus torquatus. NCBI lineage: Eukaryota > Metazoa > Chordata > Aves > Charadriiformes > Pedionomidae > Pedionomus > Pedionomus torquatus. The sequence continues at coordinate 620,094 of VZRU01015657.1, read as the reverse complement.
CCTAAAAATTGCTTTAAGACTAAATTCCCAAGTGCTTTCCTAAATCACATCCTTACAGCCGTGTCCTTGTCTATCCAATGATTTTTTTTGCTAAAGAATTAAATGACAAAACATCTTGCAAGTTCATCCCCTGCAAAAGATTCAAAGAGGACTAAAGTGATTGGGCCGTTAGTGAAAATCCAATTGCTATGGAGGCAAGAAGCCAAGGCTTCACTAATCAGAAGGATACTTGAATTAGTGAGTGGCAAGGGGACTGGGACATATTGTGAGAGATGCTGCCACAGCAGTTGTGTTATATTGTATCTGATAAGGCTGGTAGTGTGGTGATTGATAAATTAAATAACCTGGAGTGAATAACGACAAAACAGATCAGTCATCAATACAGACACACTTTTATATAAAAGCTCCTTTAGCAAACTAAGGACTTTGTTCTAGTAATTTTCCCCACAATGACATTACCTGAAATTATGTCATTTACGGACTCTACCAAGATAAAATATGGGAAGCTGGAGAAAGATGACCTCAAAAGAACTGGACACCATAGAACTGGGGACCAAAGGCACATCTGTGCTGAGGTGAATAAATTCACTACTTATAACCCTAAACTGACACTTATGGTGCAAGCACATTTTCTGTTTTACCCTGTTGCTCTCCTGTACATAGAATAAGACAGAAGTGCAGGATGAAATTATGTGTTAGTATAAACTAGTCTTAAACTGAACTTCACCAATTTAGTACTGCAGCAGACTTTGCCCACAGCTGAAACTGTCCCTTAGATCTTAAAATGGAGAGCTGGCTTTGAAGTTACCATTTACATGGCCTCGTGCTGGTTCTTTGCATTTGAGTGATCTGGCCCACAGAAAGAATGGAGCACTGAGAATCAGTAGTGTGGACTTATTTCTATCACTGAGCTGGGAACAAAACTCCTTAAACTGAATTTGAGCTTTGCTCATGGATATATGACAGCCTATGAGCCACAGTATTTAAATATTAGCATTCACAAATATTTACGAACCCAGAAAGCAAGAATGTAATTAGTAGAGGGTATTTTAATGCTATTTATGTTTTTAATTAGAAAAAAATGTACAACTGAAAATCAATGCTCTCCTCTTCATTGGTTCAGTCTATAGTAAGATATCATACAAGTTGAATCGTTTCAAATACCATACTTAGAAAAAAAGAATGCAGAAGTCTTCCATGCTATACAGCGACTTTCATGTTAAAATAGCTTAGTTTTAAAATTGTTTTGAAGTTACATGTCATATAGATTACTGAGAGGGGAGGTGGTTAACTGCAGTGTGACTAACTCCCCTGGAAGATTTTTCCAGACAAAAGAGTAAAGCAGCTCATATTTGGAAGTTGTCTTTTTTTTCCTCTAAACCAATAATTAGAAAGTACAATATTCCTAAGACAAAAAGTCTAATCTATTTTAGAAAAGAGCTAATGTTTGCTGCATATTTTTCATAGTACATTTAAATTATAGTTTTAATAAAATACATCTTTAGATCAAAGCTGAAAGAAGTCATCAGTAGTAGGCCAGTGTACTCCACATTTTTTTGTTCTTCCAGATGATGAATGGCTTATGCTGTTCAGATTTCCACAAACAATCTCACTCAGTATTGTTTTTCCTCTTCTAGCACACATAAACAGGAGAACTGGTAGACAAAACAAGAACAAAATCCTTGTGTCCAATCATGTGTTTAGACGTTCATCAGCTTAATGAGTTCATGCAGTTCATATATAAGTCTAGAAATGGTAGTGCTGCTGATGAAAGGTGGGGTTTTTCTTTTCTATAAGATGACAAGCATGAAATACAGCATTTTGTTTATATCTCAGGCAAAAGAGAAATCAAAACTTGCCTGCTGAACTCTTGCAGAACTTTTTGAGCAGTAAGCTAGGTCCGGGTGAGTTATCATCCTTGAAACTCTGGTCTTTCTGGTCTTAGAATCAGAGCAGAGAGGAAGGACTTACTAGCAAAGTTAGAAATGGATTTTATTTAAATCTGGTGGAAATTGTTTGAACTTTCCACTCTTGTAAACATCCACATAATGCCATGAAAAAGTTCATGAATATTGCATTTTTTCCAGTTATCTGTCTATACAAGTTTCTACTTGGATGAGGTTCCTAGAGGTAATGTAGCTCAGACACTACGTGGTGCCCTCTCAAATTCATGGGTCCTCCTGTTCCTACCTTTTTTATTCTCTTGTAGGTGTTTCCACTTATTTGTATTCACCTGCGCATTGGCAGGCCTTTGCCGGCGTTGTTTGCGGTCTCTTTTCCAAACTTGCTCACAGAACTCATCCATTGTGTTGAGATTGGGGTGATTGATTAACTGCATGAAGTCTCTGTACCAGATCTTTTGACTGGGGGTCATGCTATTGGTAGCATCCTTGATCTTGGAGGCATCACCATCTTCCTCTTTATGGAGCAACTCTTCCAGGTGGTCAGTGTCAATTACTTCCAGGGTCACTTTGAGCAAAGTTTGCATGAACCCATGCTCCACAGCATGACAAAAATAAATACCAGAGTCTCTCCGTTGAAGACTTCGTAGCAACAGGCCCTGTTCTGTCCGGATCATGCGATCATCCACTTTTATCTGTATTGGAAAAAAGTGGTAATTTCAATAGTTATCTTTCATATATGTACAAAATTACCCTATAATCATATCAGTTCCTTAGTATTGCTCCTTTCAGCTGGTAAAACTTGACCACAAATTCCCCAAACTGCATGACTGGAAAACCCCTTGTCAGTCATCTTAGTTATGGAAGGCTCAAATACTCAGAAAAGCCACTGTTGTGCTGCAAAGAGAGTCTGACTAAGAATTTATGCCTTAGTCTCTGCTACCGCTGAACAAAGATCTGTGTTGAGTCTATGATGGATTTGCTGGTAAGATTACAGAAAATGCAAACCAATACACAACAGAGTCACATGAATACATTTGGCTATATTACTGAGGTCACATTTATCATTAACTTTCAGTCAAGCCTTGCTATATACGTGGGAAAGGTTCTCTGGCTTCCTGTTGTTCCTTACTGCAAAAGCCCTTATGCATAGAAGTGGATTCTGTGTAAGTGGAGAATTTACAAAGAAACACTAAGGATTAATCTCAAAATATTAAGAGACCAGTTATCCATAACAGTGTATTTTTCAGAATTAATTAATATCTAGGAACATAATTTCACTCTTTGAATTAACATGTCAGTGAAGATAGAAAGGGCACAAACCTGTCTGTTGCTCTCTCCACCAAGAATAAATTCTAAATCATTTACTACTTACGCAAATAAAGTTAAACAGCCAAAATACCTAAAGCTGCTAGTGTAAATCAGTATTTAGTAAGTTTGGTTTTTTTTTTTTTTTAATTAAATGCTTCAGAGTATTGTGAGTATATTTATAAATACTTCAATGTTTTCTAGCTTCATCTCCCTACCTACCAGAGTAGATTATTCTCTTAAGATATGTGACTCAGCTTGATAGTAACGTTACTCAAGAGCAGGCGAGTAATAACATAAGAATGTTGGTGACAAGAGAAAGAGAAAAATAAAGTATCAGCTTACTGTAATGCAAGCAGGGAGAGCCAGAGCTTTTGCCCCTCTGAATATTGCTTTTGACCAAAACAATGTACAAGTTTTCATACCTTTAAGTCTACCTCGTTGTGTCTCGGTCTTATCTCCAGTAAAGTCTTAAGAGCATGCAGTAAATAGGAAATGCTCCTGTCAGACTATCTTTCACTATAATTAGATGAATGAATGACTTCTTTTCAAAGGTAGTTTTTAGGTCTTTGTAATATTTAAGTTGAATATAATCCTTGTATGATGCTTTAGGTGACACAGCATACTAACTCTTCTTGTTTCTGAGCTATTTAAAGGAAAACTGGTGGGTGTCCCAAAGGGTCTGACCAGGGAGAGGATATGGATGTTTTGTGATGTAACAATCTGTAAAACCTATTAGAGAGCTTACAGGATTTTACAGTAATAAGAATATGGTGAAGAACAACAGAAATTATAAGATTCCAATGAAAACTCTGCTAAACTAAAATACAGATGAACATTATTCTGGGGAGGGCTCATGTTCAAGTACATCTTCACAGAGAAGACTAGTTGAATCTCTTAGTTTTTTTCTACTGTACCTCTTCTTTGCGGTCATCATTTTGTTTCTGGAATTGCCAGTAGACTACGGCACGCTGAGATTTTGGACTGCACTCAAGGAAAGTGCTGCTGTTCTCTACTCCATAGATAATCTTTTCCTCAAGGGTCTGACCATTTGGGTTATCTGTAAAGCAAGAAAAAAATACTTAAAATTATCAAGAAAGAAAATTCTTAATTGTTAATTTAATTTGTTTGTCTAGAAATTAGGATGTCTCAAGCTGTTTAAGAACAAAAACCTTAAAAGAACAGTTTTCCCATATCAGTATTCCATCTGGAAAATCTACATCACCATCACTATCTTTGTAAGGATCCCTGGTAGGGTTTTTTTAAAATTATTATTATTATTGTATTTTAAATTCTAACAGCTGTTAACATCTCAATATGTGAAGTTAATTAATTTCATTGTGAAATTTTGTGTAAAACTCATTATTATTCATCAAGGACATCCAGGACATGACAAGAATTTTTTAATAGCAAACTCTATGCAGTGAGAAAACTCAGGGTGTAGTTGCAGAATGTGTGTAATGATGCCTCCTGGGCTATATGATCATAATACTTTAGAGCAAAGTAATAAAACATGGGTCTATTTAAAAGTAGTATAATGTGTTTAAATTATATGGCACTGCAGTTTGCTGAAGCTGTTAATGACCAGGAACAATGTTTTTGAGGAAACAATCTTCAATTAATCATTTCCTCTCATACTGATATAATTTATAGAAATGTAATGAGGTCAATAAACCAGACATTATGGGAGGGGAAAAAGAAAGTTAAATAACTTCCTTTTGTAACAACAATGTTTCAAGATATTCATCAACTTGCTGGAAATATCACACAGCTATAGGACTTATATGGCATTTGATTCTTCTCCAATGCCACAGAGGCAGTAAGGCATCATATTTCAACTCTCAACATTAGCTCTTTAAAATGCTGTTATGGACTTAAGTGGGAAGAGTACAATAATCCCAGAGAGTAGATGGGGAGGAAGGGGTTGGTAAACTATTTAACACTGTGTCGATCTCATGGGGTTTCCTGTCTCTTTGCCATTTTTTGTCATTCTTTCAATTTTCCACTCTTGACCTTTAGCACTGGAAATCTTTAAGGAACTTCTTTCGATGTGTTTTAAGAGGAAAATGATGTCTAATTAAAATCTTCTCAGAGAAATCCTTTGTCAAGTTTTGTTTGCTTTCATGGTGCCTTTATCATATTGGCCATGCTGTTTAGCAAACACAGGCTGTTTGCTAGGTGGCTGAGCCAAAGGTAAAAATAAAATTGAGCTCCTGCTTTATGTTGATACAGCAATCATATGTCTTTCCATAACGACTTGCATCCCTGAGAAAGGATGGGAGAAGGGATGGGGGACAGAGTAGGAACTGGTGCTTGCCCAGTTCTCAATAAGGAAACATCAGATGGCATATTAGCATTAAGCAAATAGGGAATGGGTTAGCTTGCTTTCCTCTGCTGGGTTATGAACCTTTCCAGCAAGTAAGTGGGGTGCTATATAAACAACTAAGTGAAACAACTTCTATAGCATCTCTCAGAAACCACACCCCTATGAAGAATGTTTGTGCAGCTTTGGGCCAGGAAGACGGGAATGAAAGAATGAATTAGAAAGCAAAGCTGCAAGAAAAAGAGAAGACAGGCAAGACAGCTGGAAGAGAAGGTAGTCAAGGGTACAAGTGGGAAGGTCTGAGATGGAGCGTGGGTGAATTTGTCAATGAAACAGAGGAACTAGAATTATGTGAAGAGATTAACTGAATATAAATAGAAGCAGAAAGATAAAGATTGGAAATGAAAATGATTGGCTCATAATTCATGGGTCCAGATTCAACATTTTGAACAGCTGACTGGTGTCCTGACTCTTCTGTCTCAAGTTAAGGGCTCTCATTTAGAAACAGAATGCACACTGATGAGCAGGCAACCAAAGATCCTCAAATAGTCAATGAAAGGCAGTTTGATATCTGAATTGGAATCCACAACAGATGGCACATGTAGGGCTGCAGCATAAGATGGTCAGTAGGAAATGTCCCCTGTTATAGCCTGGGACACATATGTGCTCCAGCAATGAGTTTCTGTGAAACAGAGATTTACAGGCTTCCAGAATGAAGGATGGAAACATGGGGATTTCAACCTAGGATGCATGTTCCATTTCAGTTCCTCTGTCCCAGGCTCCATGAAATTTGAATCATGGTTGCAGAATGGCCCAATTCCAATAACAGCAATCTGACAGTTTGGGTGCTAGTATTGGAAGTAGAGCCATCAAGTCATTCTCCTAAACTTAAGTGGTCCTTGAGTCCTTTTCTTCCACATCCTAGATAGCTGGTTTAACAAGCAGGCCACTCATTAGGTGGCTTGTAGCATCACCTGACTATATTTCCCGTAGTCCAAGCAAATTATAGAGGAGGAGAGCACATTCTGTCTTGCTAACACAAGGAAGAAATTCCTTCCTGTGAGGGTGGTGAGGCACTGGAACAGGTTGCTCAGAGAAGTTGTGGATACTCTATCCCTGGAAGTGTTCAAGGCCAGGCTGGATGGGGCTTTGAGCAACCTGCTCTAGTGGGAGGTGTCCCTGCCCGTGGCAGGGAGGTTGGAACTCAATGATCTTCAAGGTCCCTTCTAACTCTAAGCATTCTGTGATTCTATGATACTATGTAAGACTGTTCACATTAGATCCAAGGAGACAGTCTTCTAGATTCTAAATATCAGCACAAAGGATACAGATAGATATTTCTTTGGCAAAGGTCCTACTTCCCATGAGCAGTAGCATATTTTTAAGTATATAGAGAAGTTTCTGCAGTAAAACTTACGCACCTAGGATATCCTTCATATTTAATAAGTTAGTCACAAGTCTTTATGGAAGTCACCTTGAAGGTGGTTGCACTGGTACCATTTCCAAATTCTGTTTTCTTGCATTTAATCTATGGCATTTTCGTGTGTTAGAGATCACCATAGGCAGTGGCAGAAGCTCCCTTTAAATTTCCTCACCGCTCCAGAAAATGTAGTATAGGCGACAGTCACACAATGAGAGAGTAAGGATTTAATAGATCCTTTAAATTCCAGTACAATGATTTATTTGAGCAGAAGGCAAGGTCCAGAAATGTCTATAAAGTTCATGTAATATTGAGCACGGGGAGTGCAAGAAAGTAAGCAGAGTGATGGAATAATGACGGGATCAGTGTGCAGCTCTGGGACTGAGGCAGAAGCTGGAGAGACTAGAAGGAAGAACGAAAATCTGGGAAGTTCAGAGTAGCAGCTGGAGGAATATGAAAACTATAGAAGTCACAAAGTTGGTTATGAAATTCAACCCAAAATCCTGTCTGAGAACTGTAATTCCCAAAAAGAACCCAACAGCAGTATCAGTTTACTACCCTGACAAATGTCCTTTAAATACATAATTTCTGACATAACCAAAGAAGTATGAAAGGGAAGTACGTACACCAAGAGTGCTTTGCAGATGAATGAATATCACTATACAGTTAAATTCAGAGTGATTGTTTAAGCTTCCCCTGGGATAAATCACCTAAAAAAAAGGTGCCTTTTCTCTTATAAATTCTTAAAAAAAGAGTACTTGATTAATTTTTTGACTAGTGTGTTACGCTTCAAAAAAAATTTAAAAAAACTGTTCTTTAGCTGACACAAGGTAATCACGCTTTTTAAATTTAGGTGTCAATGTGTGCCTAAACACCTGCAGCTAAGGATCCTTAGCTCCCTCTAATGTTGCTAATGTCATCATATTATACTGTTTCTTACACATTTACACAAAAGGGCAACTGAAAGAGCTACCTAAACCTTATTAAAAGCATTATTGCTTTAAACTTATATCAAAATAACTTTCTGCAATGCCTTTAAATATACATTAAGACATCGTTCTTTTTTCTTGTTTCTCTTGGTTCATAGGGAAAATCAACTGGCAGTTACTGCAGAGGAATGTGTAGACAAGTAGTAAATGATTACTGGAGCTTATTTTTGGCTATAGACAAACTCGATTCTTCATCTGTTGTCCAGGAAACTACTAGTTATAACCAAGGAAAAAACTCAGCGTTAAGTTGGCATAAGAAGTTTATGGGCTATGCAGCTGTCTGTACAACACATTATCATTTGTAAATGGCAGGTAAATATATGGAAATTGTATAGATTTACAACTCAGATTTAATTTAGACAAAATTTCACTCAAGAACAATCTAAAACATCCATTAAGGAAAGTATTTTGACAGTGCACCCTTGAAGTCTAGGGCACAGAACTGTATTCCTTCAGTATTTTTTGTTAGTTACTGATTCTTCTAATTATGCTTTGTTTTACCATTAAGTAAAATTTTCAGAGATACCTTATCTCTCTGCTTATTTTTACAAAAATGTAATAAATATCCTTCTGATGAGGTGTACCATATAATAGCTTTTTCCTGACCTTGAGTTCTTATGATTATTGTAATGAAAAAACCTGTGCTGGATTGCTCTCTTTCCTTTGCACAGAAGATATCTTTCCAGACAAATATGTATACCAAATATAGGAAGATATATAAACCAAAGTGTTTTGAAATCCCTTTTTTCCCCCTATGAAGATAAAGAGCAGATCTACAGTTGTAAAAAACACAGATAGCAAGGGAAAAAGAATGTCAAAAAACCCTGGACTTTTGGTAGCCCAGACCATTGTCTTACTTACAAGTAAAATGTCCAGGTAGTAAAAAGGTGAAGCTAAGATATATGCTCATAATAAAATCCATGTTTAGTGCCAGGTGAAATTTTCTTATTGGGGAACTGAAAATGTCATCTCAGCCCCACTATATGGATGGTCTCAGGTGCACTTTATTGCTAGATACCTTGCATTGCCAGATACCTGCATTGCTAGACAACATGCAACTGGAAATTTGTGAATTTTCTACTAGTTCACATTGATTAGTTCAAATCTAAACTACTTGTGCATTCATGAGTTCTCAAAACGTGACAATTGCTTATTGATCATAGTCTATTCATGCACTTCTCCAAACCCTTTTCTCCTCTGAGTAGCCTGGCCTGAGTCTGAGAATCAAGAAGTAACAAGAAAAGCTATAATATGTTAGCTTCAAGTTTCAATCATTAAAAAGGAAGACAGAGAAAACTACTACTGAAATGTATTGGTGGTGAATTATAGCTGACACAAAAGTACCACTTTGGACTATTTATCATTCTTGCTACTATGAGGACTGGAAAGACATGAGGGTTTTGAGGTATCTCCAGCTTCAGTCACCTCCTCTTTATTTATCCCAGAAATCTGGCCAGTGGTTTAACTATTATTATAGATGTATTACAAACACGAGTAATCATTTTTTTCCAGCAGAGGGAAGTATTGCCTAAGTGTTCTCTTCACTTATGGCAAAACAGACTTTTTTTTTTTTTTTATTTTCTAAGCAAAGATTTTCTGAAGAGTTTGGCAACAAATTAGTAACTGTGAGAAGTTTATCAGCCAAACAATTCAAGAAAGAAAGATCTGGTCAATACATTGTGAAAAGGAAATAACCAAAACGAAAAAAAAAAACCCAAACCCAAAAGACATCAAAGAAAGCCCATACTGAAAACACATAGGCCTACTGCAAGAAACATCCTGATTTTAAGGGCTGGTAGTGTGCCATCTACAACAAAGACCCTAAGGTAGCTAATTACATGCTTTTAATGATAGATCCAAGCCATTGTAAGCAATCTAAATTAGGATAACGATGTATTACATTCATCTTTCCCAGATGTTCAAGACAAATTCACCAACAAATCGTTCATGAGCTTCCTACTTTACTCATGCACAGTCTGTAAATTACATACAAATTAGTTGTACTTCAGTCATACCAATAACTCACCATGATGCTGCAGGTCTGAGCAGTGGGTAAGTGGGTCTCCATTTCGGATGTCTTGTCGTCTAGTACGTCTGCAAATATCATATTTGAAATCTGTTAGCGAACTTCTCAGTGGTCAACATTCACATTTGCAATAAATGTAAGAGCAATAAATGGAACATTTATATAACTACAGAGGCCAGAAGTACACCTAAACAATACTTTGAAGGAAATCATATTGTTACTACTATGCGCCATCCCTGGAAATATTTTAAGACCAGGCTTGATGGGTCTTTGAGCAACCTGGTCTAGTGGGAGGTGTCCCTGCCCATGGCAGGGGGGTTGGAACTCGATGATCTTCAAGGTCCCTTCCAACTCTAACCATTCTATGATTCTACTATATTCTATGCTTTATCATAGTTTATAGAATCAACCTTTACATGTAAAGTGTTCTGAAAACGTTAAATACATGGCTCTTTCACTGAGCCTATTAAGCTTATTTTAACTTTGCTAGTAATATTGACCACAGACAAATTCATTACTTGATTCATAGATAAAGGGACTGCTAAGGGATCAACGTACAGTTTAACATACACCAAAAAAAAAAAACCCATGAAGAAACTACAGCTTTCCTGCAAGTATAGAATACTTTATGTATCATGGCATCTTCTAGCTAAAAGTAATGTTAGGATGGATGGCTTTGAAACAACGTCAAAGTGTTGTATTTTCTGCAAAATCTAAATTAAAACAAATAGATCATTTCAGCCACTACAGATCTCACCAAAACATTCCTGATAAAACATTTTCCAAAGCTGTTGCAAAAGGTTTTGCATTTAGAATAAACAGAATAAAACATGTGGATAGCAAGATTTTTAAATATCATTTATTCCATCCTTTGCAGCTTGAGTTTGAGTTCTAGCTTTTATTGCATGGCCAATTAACATAGGATATTCTTTCCACAGCTTGATTTCCACTGGCTCTTTTGGGACACGTATTGATCTGTGCTAAAAAATGCAGTATTTGACAGAAGAAAGCTTTTTTTAATACAGTTTTATTTTGTGTTTGTTGTTCTCTCTTTGTTTGCTCCTATTTTTATTTAAATAGCTGTGACACAAAATTCAACTGAGCCAAAGAAAAGTGTTTCATATAAAAAGGAAGAAAAAAGAACAAGGCAAACAAAGATGTGTTTCAAGTGTGAGCACTTTACTTTAGAAATCAGAGAAAGCCTGAGGGCTTGCAAAATTAGAGGAGAACAAAGAGGATTAGGCAGCTGAACAATGCTGTGATTTCAGATTATGGCATCCAGCAACGGATATGCAAAAGTCAAGTAGCCTTGTAAAAAGCACTGTTGGTCACTCCCTGGTGACAACAACTCGCATTTTTAAAAAGCTATTGTTCTGCAGTACAGAGACTATCTCTCTCCTCTTCACTAACCCTGTTTGCAGACTCTCACTAACAGCCCAGCATCAGCACATACTGCGAGTTCTCACAGAGGCGCTGTCAACTGCGCAGCTGACTCCTCTTGGCTGAAGCATTTGAACCATTTTTTCCTTCACTGAAAAACTACTGAAATGTTAAAACTGAAAGTAGTTGTGTGGAGTATGGCAATATCTGGTTGTTGGGTTTCTTTTTGAAAAAAAAAAACAATTCAGAACTTGCATTTTTTTAGAGCTTCTTGAATAAAAGCTTCCTTAAAATTATCCTAGTGAATTAGCATGCTTTAATAGGAGGGAACCTTCTGTCGATTGATACATGACTCAAAAAATGTAATAAACCTAATTTCAGCTATCATCTTCATATCACTCATTACCAATGAATAAAAATACACCAAGACATAAGGAACCATGAAATTTTGTTACTCCTTCCTAAATTTTGAAACGCAGCATATTTAAAGGCTACTATTTGTAGAAAAGGAGTCTGTGCAATGACTTATATTACTGTCAATGGAGGCTGGATGCAATGCTAATTAGAATCTCAGGAAAATGTTGCACATATCACCATTCTATCAACACCACAACTTATGAAATATGAACCAGAACACATCTGCCCGGGGTAAAGTTAAGTGGTCGTGCTACAGGAGCTCTGAACTGTCATTTAGGCTTGTAAAATACACAAAGAAAAGTGAATTAAAATCATGGCTCATAAAAGCTCCTTTTTAAAAAAGAAGGGAAAAAAAGAAAACAAACAAAAAAAACCTAACCCCCCAAACCAACTATTAGTAAAGCATCTGTGCAATTGCCTCAGGACTCAACTTTCCCAATATTTCTGGAGCCTAAAATTACAAGGATTCATTAGTAGGAAAATGTTGACATTTAAGCTGTTTCCAGCAATGCTGATTTTGTCATAGATGCACTCAAAGCTGGCTTTAGGCAGTGGGTACAGCAGGTACCAGGTAAAACAGAGGATCTTCTGCCCCAGTAACCCAGACCTTTATTCTGCTGCTGCTGTCAGTGGAAAAATGGGGTGGAGCAAGGGAGGACAGTGGCTCTTTCTGGATGCATTGTCAGGATCCCAACCTCCCAGGACTTACTTTTTCTTTCATAGGGGCCTCAAGATGAGCAAACTCTGCACCTCAAGATTTTCCTGTAGCTCTGCAACCCAGTTTAGCCACAGTAATCCTACTCCTTAATCCCTGTAAGAAAAGGTCCCTGTCCCTTTATCCCTGATGGCAACAGTGAGCTCCTGCTGTTTACTGAGTTGGAGAGACAGATAAGTAAAAGCTTCCATCAATGTAAGCAGATGAATGACAGGATGATGTGCTCTGGGGGTCTTGAGATGGGCTGGGAGTAGGAGTGGGTGCTAGTGAATGATGGGAAAGGACGAGGTTCAGGAATAAATATTAGCAGGGAGGTAGCAGAGAAGAGTGATTCAGTGATTCCTAACCTTACTGTCTCCTTCGACTCAGAGGTGGTACTCAACCACACTGACTTCTAACCTTTAAAACTTTCAGATCAAATCAATCTCTCAGACTGTCTTTGAAAAGCTCACTGGTCTGTCTTCTGTTTCCTCCCCCTTCTCCTACAGTGGAACTGCTGTGCTCCCACCACAAATTTGAATTTAGCCCATACAGCTGAGAAAATTTGACCAGCTCTTCTTTTGGAATGGGTTCAGTTTCTTCTTTTTAATTCTTTTCTAAAGAATTTCACAAAAAGCTTGTCTCAGATTAACTCTATTTCCTGGTGCAAAATAGAACCTGATGTTCCATAATCAGCTTTTTCTTTTGTCATCAGTATTTGTTTAGGATATATTGTAATGCAAACCTTGACATTTTAATCACCTCCATCTGAAAAGTCTGTGGCGCAAATGCTACTGCCCACCCTTTGCACATTTCACATCCTGCAACAACAACTCTAAATTTAGAATTTGAAATCCTTACATTCTCAAATTTAAAAGAAAGACAATAGCTCCTTATGCATATAAACCCTTGCATTCCTCATTTCTTTAGTGGGAGATATTTGGCATATTCAATTTAACATGAACACTTTTTTACCATTGTAGCATGGGAATCTCAACACTACATAAATGTCTATTCCTGTTTGCAAGTGATTATCTATTCTGTTATTCCCAATTTCTACTTCAGTAGCTAAGAGTTGTTCAATAACTAGCTTATATACTTTAAGAAAAAGAATTTCTGAGGTAAAGGCAGGCAAGAACATATAATTTTAAATTTTCAGGCAACTAGGACGAGTAATTTTTTAATAAAAGTTCTATTTTTCACTTTCAGAGTGTTAACTGTTAACAGAGTGTTTCCCTTAACTTTTCAACTGCAAAGCCTTTAGCAACAGTGTGGAGTTAATTTGAAGTAGTGGCTGTTCTGATTTGGCAGCATTTAGACACACATCAACATACACAAGTTATACTTTTGAACAAAATAATGTTATACATCACTGAAAAAAATAACTCTCCATTCATGTCCAAACACTTTATAAGTATTTCATTTGAATTAGAATTAATGAAAACAAAGGACAATTTATTTGGGTGAGTAGTTCTTTCTTTTAATATCTTGCCCACTCCTAACGTTAAGAAAAAGAAATGTTTTCTTTTTTGATGTTTGTTATTGAGTATAAAGTTATGAATCCATTTCAGAGGCAACTCTTTTCTGAATGTTTTTTTTACAACAGCTTTTTAAACCAACCCAAGAAGTAGCAGTGTTCACTTTAAATCAACCAAGACTTCGTATTGTTTGTAACTCCCACAATTATGTTTTCTTTGGAAGAGAAGGGGCTCCAGTTAACTATCCCATGAAAAATCTCCAAAGCCCTCTGGTCATATTGAGCCCATCAGTTAAAACAAATAGCAAACCATGCAGACATCTGAAACTGTCCCTACCTCTTAGCAGTGGGGAAGTAACGTGAGCAAGATGAGCCATCCCAGGCACAGTAAGGGTCTCTTGCAAGGCAACACTCGGCACATGCTTTTCCATACACATCACAGCGGTGTAAAGGAAGCTGTGAAACTCCAGTGGCTGAGCCAATGTAGAGCTGTTGCTGTTATAAAAGTTTAGAAAAGAAATACATTTTGTTTAAAATTGCAAATTACCAGTTTTTCGCTAGGGAAAAGAAGCCCAAACAATAATATGCTAGGGTAGGGCCATTAAAAAATACAATGAAGGAACATGATCCTGATGTACACTAAAGGAATGAGAAGAGAATGTCCTCAGGATAAAAAAATCAAATAAGAAAATATTCAATTTTTGTGTGAGCTCTCAGTGATTTCTCTAAACTGTAAGAAAATTTAAAGTATCCTTCCATTTTTGCTTTTGTATTCAGGTCCCTGCACTGGGAAAGCAGTACAATCAGTGACAGAACACAATGGAGAATATGCTTTTGAATTTAATGAAAAAGAAAACAAACTTGAATATAAATTTTCTATATATGACTTTGATTTCTGTATGTGTGTGGGAAACCTAAAGTAAATTATTTCAGACTGATGTTAAGATATTTCAGCTTGGAAGTGCTGCCATACACACTTCCTTGCATGTCTGATAATTTTGATGCTTCACACTCTTTCTCGTAGGTCACAGACTCTAATTGAAACATGTCTTTAATGAGGGAAGATGACTTATTTTGGCCAAAAAACAGTGTTGAGTGGAAGATGTAGTTCAAAAGCCATAAAGTGAATAAAAAAAGCATGCATACAAAATGAACTACAGCTTTGTATGGCAACACAACAGAATATCTTGTCTTTCTCAATTTCCTCTCTGATATCAAATTCATGTGCTCCATTAGGGAAGTTGGTCCCCAGAGGGACATAAGGAAACTGAACTGATGCCACATGAAAGTCCAAACAGTGATATTTCAGTTTAGGATTAATTCACAAAGAAAACACGTTTGAGGGTAGTAAGTAAATAAAGTTCCTTCTGAGATGCAAAACTAGGGGAAAACAAAATAAACAGGTAAACAAAAATTAAATGGCATAATCCTTCTGACAATTTGCTATCAAAACTTGAAACTTTGTCACCCAGCACCCGTGGTGGAGGAATTAACACATTTCTTTTTAAGGTTTCACTCCAAGAGTCCCACAAAGAAAATACAAATCTGCATTAATTATTCTTTGTTAGAAAACAAAGGCTAGTGTGAAAAATAGGATGTCAAGAATTGTAACAAAATTCTACATCTCCTGCATTGTGATGTTCCTAAGGTATTATTTCCAGGAAATTCAGCATTGGAAGTTGGCTGGGGTCACCTACCAACTGGAAACAATGAGCACTGGATAACAGGAGACAGCAATTGCCAAAGCACTGATAAATGGTGTTGCATTGACTCCTTTCAGAGACAGCAGCTTGGTAGTTTATACAGACATACTAATTGTAAGAGAAACATTCCCTGCATTTAGGTAAACATCAGTATTCTTGCAAGAAAACATGACAAAGAAAAGCACCCAAAGGAAAATTCGCTGTTAAATTGAAAACCAAGCCCTTTCTTTGCAGCTGCTTCCCTTTACTGTAGTGCCATAGCTGGGCTGCAAACCCATGTTCTCTGGGCAAAAATCTCTGACCATGCAGAGCTCTGCACAAAGCCTTGACTGCACATACCAATCCTCAGTTAGTGCTGCACCCTTGAGAAGCAGAAGACAGGCAGCAGCAGGATAAACTGATTCCTTCTAGCTTAAGTCACTTAATAAAGTACCGAGCTTAGGGGTATGTTCTGCAGTGAAAAGAGCAGAAATTCAAATCTTCAGTGACCTAACCTTTTCTCAAGGGATGCCTTTTCTCTTTACTGATTATGGAGGCAGCACAGGTCAAGTTAGAGCTTCAGTTAAATATCTTAAATGTCCAGATGGTATTGATCTGAGTCCTATGTAATTGGGGCATTAATACCTATATAAGCGTGTAGCAATGCGTGGTGCAACTAATATAAAAATCAACTCAGAGAATACACATGGGAAAATAAAGAATGGTGTGATGGTTTCCTATGCACCCCTGTAACAAATTTCATTTTGTCAGAAAATCCTCCCTAATTTCTAATTAATGTCTTCAGAAATAAAGGATGACCATAAACACATAAGAAAAAAAACCAAGAAGTGAGGCCAAAATAGGCTTACTTAAAGAATGTTCCTTGTAGATAAGTTCATAAAGTTCAGTCAATGAACTACAACACGTGTTTCAGGTGCTGCACAGCCTGAAGGCTGCTGCCCTGTTTGCTGCTCTTCTGATCACAGTTTCAGTCTCCAGCTGGTGATCATTATTCTGGACACTAATAATATATAAATCCTGTCAGTATGAAAATTGGAAAATACTAATAGAATGATCTGCAACCATGGCCTGACCTAACTTTGCCATACACAGTCTAACTGCCTTTTGGGCAAAGAGTGTCTCCCAAGAGATCGATAGTTTAATAAATCATCTGATTATCAGATCGCATCGCGGGAGGGTGTGGGGGTGGAAAGGGCTGTCCCCTAAAAATTCTTGTAGATGTATCAGAACTCCAGAAAAGCTGAGGGGACTAAGGTTTCAAGCAACTCAGTGGTTTCTGTGTGCCCCACGGTGTTGCCCAAATTGCAGTCTTTCCCTAGAAGTTGGACAAAGAAACCACTGAGAATTTTACAATTGCAATTAAAAACAAAAACAAAAACAACAAAAAAAACCACCAACCAACCAAACAAACAAAACCAAAATAAAAACCAGATATAATGCTTAAAAAGAAGAACTTGAGCAGAATTTTAAAAGAAAGTTTGGGGAGTATAAGGTTCAAATCTTATTTAATTCACTGTGTTGAAAAGTACCTGATGTAGAATAGTTTAGGGGGTTGTTTAAATGTTTAAATTTTGAGCTGGTCCTTTCTATATGCTCACTATAGACAGAAACAGTGCTTTCTGAATAAAATTCAGTACTGTAAAATACCATAAAATTTACTATAAATACTATAAAAAAGTCACTAAGGTCTTTCTGAAGGTCTCTGCCATGCCTTTGATTGAGAATCTTACAGAGGAGAAACAAAAGCTCTCTGCAGCCATTCACCAGACAAGGAGATGGCCTCTATCAACTAATGATCTCATTGTTTTTTCCCTGTCTCACCAGAAAACTACGGCTTTTTGAAACAGAGGATCACAAACCTGACCCTGAGAAAAAAATGAGAGCTTGCTCCACAAAAAAAAAGTCACTGTTGACTGACTTTTTGTCCTACTTCCACATTTTTAAATCAAGAGCAGAGTTATGGAGCCCCACTTGACAGACTCGATGGCCAAGTGGTAGCCATAAAGCCTGGCTCTCACAGAATTGTGAATTCAGGCAGCTGCAGGGTATCACAGTGGCTCTAAGGATGCACTGAAGGTTTGTGTCTATTGCTAACCATGCATAAGTTGTTTAGGTGATAAGGTTACATAAGCCTAGGGCTCTGAACCCAGTTAGGAGGAATATGTAGCTACAGTGAGAAAATATAAATACCATTCCTGTGAATTAAAGACAGTAGAGTTGAGACAGACTGTATGAAGGCTTAGTTTCCTTGCTCAAAGCCCCTCTTGCACTAGGGCCAAAGTCACACTCATAGAGAGAGGCATAGGAACCTTAGAGTTTGGTATAATTTAAAACTTAAACTAAGTTCTGCTCCTGAAGAATTTGTAGATTTTAGTCTTTAAGGAAAAAGAGGCATTGTAACATATCATACTGGCATGATGGGAAAAGATGCTGCTTTGAACAACCAGTGCAGTAAAACATTAAAAAATAGGGAGAAACTCCCTGTACCATGTTTTTGTAATTGAATGAAAGAATTTTTAGTGGAAAAAATAAAATGAAGTGATTGCTTTAAAGTTATTGAATAGGTCATGCTGGTTTTACTGTTTACATTTCATGCTCCTGCTTTCTACAATACATAGAATTACCATGCTGTTCTTATGAAAAACGCCCTGCTTATCAGAACACAATGAGTAAAGTGTTTGAGTTATAAAACTACAGGTTTTTTAAGTTGTAAATATAAAAAGCAAACATGTTGCCATATACTTGCTTGATATAGAGACATGGTGCCAAAAGCTTGTCACACTGTATCATGCTTCTGTCAATTCTTAGCCTGAGGCTGGTTGATTTTTCATGAGTTTAACTCTGCCTGAATAACTTGTGGTTTATGCTCTTTTTTAGCTTTAAACAATTTTAGCAGTGTAAATTTGTTTTCAAAAGACTCAGGAAAAATTGTAATCTCGCCTGCATAACTAAAGATGCTTTGAAGAAGAAGTTTTATGAAAATACACGGCCCGTTATCAAACACGACTGGATGCTTTAAGGGAATGTACTTATAAAAATAATCCAAGGCAGAAAATTTTGGTGTGATGTGAACATATATACAACATGATACATTCATTTTTAAGTAACCCAGTAATCATTAGCCTGTTCTTTTTTGTCCTGCCATTTTTGTTGTTTTAGATGGTAAACTATGTTCAAAGAGAGTCCCCAAGCGAAATGTTTTCTGTCAAAGACATGAATGTTTTCAGGCAGCTTTCCTAAATGCAGTAAATTCTGAGTTAAATAAGCAGCATTTCAAACATAATATTGGGCTCTGTCTGTTACAGCATTAATGCAACTTCTGTTTAATAATCTATGGAACAAGGTAGATGAATTAACTAAATCTTATTTATAACACATGGAATATTTTGAGCACTCAGTCCTGGAAGTAATACAAAATCCTCTTTACTGAAAAGGACATTAATAGAGCAATGATTGAATGTGATGGACAAGTTGGCTTGTATTTACTGAATTAGACTCCAAATCAATACAAATATATATATAAAAAAATTAAATTTGACACTGAATTTTAATTTTATGTCCTAGACTTTTGGGACAGGAAATGACAGTGGCTGGGTCCATCTACCTAATTCCAGGCAGAAGAGGAAGATAGGCTCCTAGTACCTGCTTCAAAGCAACCCAAAGTTCCTTGCATGACTACATAATTCATCAGCTGCTTCACAAAGAAGTGTCCGTATTTGCCCAGAAATGCAGGAATCACCTTTACTGCAGACAAAACTTCACCTCAATAGTCAAGAAGTCCAGTTACTTTTAGTCATGGTCTTGGTCTACAATGAAGGCTGTTGTACAGATCTTTTCTTTAAGAAGCTAGTAAGTAGTGCACTCAACAGAAAGTAAGAAATACAAATTCTGGAGCTTGAAACTCATATCCTAACCATGTCACTGAATCAGAGGGCCATGGAAAATTTGGAGTAAATCAGATATACCCTCTTTGTTCAATCTGAATGGTGCACATCCAGGAATGGAATGGGCATTGGACAAAAGGACAAGAGGATGTCTCACTTCCAGTCTTTGCTTTGACTCTGTATTTTGCACAGTATCATTCCTACAGTTACTAGAACTAGTTGCATGGAAGTAAGGTAGCAAGTCTGGCCACTCTTTTTGAAGAGTTTCTCTGCCAAGAGAACATTCCATAATGTGGATTTTTTTTTTTTTTTTTTCTTGAGAGCCTGCAGACAGCTGGTTAGTTTGTGTTTAGTTTCCACCTTACCAGTAACACAAGTTAGGCTTTTCCTTTCTCCATTGCATGTCACATATTCCTGAGAAACTACTGATGTTTACGTAAATGGAAGAGATGCTGCTGTTATAATGAATATGTCTCTACTGGCTGCCAAGTTACTGTCTGTAAAAGACACAGTCCAATAAATATTTCAAAGTGATTTAAAGTTTGTGTGCATAGTACCTGTTTCGTGGAAATCTTCATTGCTGAAATAACAGTGGGCTCCTAAGGGGAAAAAAAGAGTTAAAATATAAAATGAGTTCTATAAACATAAAAGTTCTGTTAGAATGCTATTTGCCCAACCCAGAAAAATTGAAATTAAACTAGACACTCCTTAGTAATAGTGCTTCTTCTTGTCTTTTTCAGTGGAGTATTCTTTAGTGGTAAGTGAATTAGAATGGATGTACATATCAAGGTGCATCTTTGATTGCTGTATTGATTGGAGACATATAATTTTTCGTGTTTCTTACAGTTTCATTGTGATCACTTTGTTACTGGTTTCACATCTTGAAATTAATATCTGCAATTAATATTAAACCTACATTTAAAGAACCTCCCAGGAAAGATGAAAATAATAGTGGCTCTGTCAAAGTATGTAGATACTATATTAAAGGTGATAACACTAAATTAAGCAACAGCCTTTAACCATAGCAAGGTGAAATGTCCCTTTCTGCAAAATCTTATTCATAAGAACAAGCCTTAATCCCAAGCATAATCTTGTTGACTGCACTGCACTATTCTTATCCAAAGTTACTCCTATTTGCACAACACAGAACTAAAACTGGCAAGAATTCTTTTGCATCCTGAAATACCCATTATTTAATTAACCAAATGGGTCACTAGGAGAGTGTTACTGCTCTCCTACCTAAGTCTACTCTTAATTATACTTATCTGTAGCAAGCAGATGTCAAACCAGTATCTACTCTTTTATACAAGAGACTGCAGGAAATATTTAATGGAATAAGTATGTTTAGATCTGATTAAAGGGCTGTTATGCATTTTAGGTCCAGCTATGGATTTAATCCTGAGAGTAAAAGTGGTATCATTTGGTTAGAAAGTGTGGAAGTTAGTTCTATATGAAGTTTATTCTATTTAAAAACCTACTATTGAATCCATGCATCATACTTCTGGTTATGTACATTAATAAAGTCCTTATTAAGCTTTTACACTTGTGTAGCTTTTAACTTGCTAATCCTGAGAGAATTTGATATGGGTCAGTGGATGTTAAGCATGTGGACCTGCCTCTACAAATGGGTTAATAGACCTTATATTAGAAAGCATCAATTAAGTGTAGCATTTGAATGAAAATTGAACTCATTAGCTTGTTTGCTCAGCTGTTCAGAGAAATATTCCACAAATGGGTTTAAAAGAGGCATTTGTTATCAATGTAAAAGATATGGAAGACTTTCAGTTTGGTGGAATTATGAATGAAAAGCATTGTATTCAGTGCATTGCAGTTTAACCATTAAAACACATTCTTTATGTTGCACATATACTCTTTAGTAACTAAAGAAAACTTGCGTTTCATTGAGGTACATTTAAAATCTATTGCAAACTGCCTATTGAAAGATCTATATCTTATGCATACAAATTCTGCTTATTCCCCTGAAGTACATTAATGCCTTCTTTGAGGCTTAAATGTATGCCAAATGAGATAAATGAGCTTTCAAGTAAATCAGAACACCAAAATCCTTTTGTGTAATGAATAAATACCCATGTAAAGTGAAATACCAGATTTGAATTTGCCATTAAGTATACTACTTCTGTAAAGCCTTTTTGAAATAAAACTTTCACTCCATTTATTTTCTTTCGTTCACTTTTATATTGCTCTGATCTGCTTTACCTTGGTACTTCTACTTGATTTAGGGAAGAGACTCATACATTATCAAAAATTGCCAAATTACCCTGCATTAATGCAATTACTTTTGTGTGTATAAAAAAGAAAAAAGCTGGGAGCCACAAATTACTTGTCTCATTTTCTCCTCATAGTTTCTACTTTTTTTTTTTTCTGTTTAAAATAATTTCCACATTTCTGCCCTCAAAAAAAAACCCCCAATGGATTGCAGAAGAGAGACACATTTTTCAGTAGTATCTTGCACTTGATACAATGGTTTCTGTGCAAGATTGGTACCAGTAAAGGCAAGATTGCCAGTAAAAGGAAAAAAAAAACCAAACTGAAAATAATGATATAAAGAAATCAAGGTCTGTTTAGATATGCTTTGTCTGTTTAGATACCAAAGATAAAGAGGTGGTAATCGAGTATGATGAGGACATAGTGGCTGGGCCGCTGTGACAGGTTCAGAGTCCTTGTCAGCACATCTGGAGTGAGAGCACACGATGTATCATCTTCACAGTTTCAGATTAACCTTGCCCTCCCAGCTAGGTACCAACCCCCTGAAAGCCTGGGGCCTGTGAAATGGAGCTATAAAACAGCAACGACAAAGAGAATAACGTGGGGAATGTAAATGATTCGTTGTGTACAAAACATGAGATGTCCCTGGGTTCTGTCTGGAAAGTGTTTGAAAGGTTTACTCTGCCTCGACTTGCAGGAGTGCCTATGGGATGCCTTAGTATTTAAGTGGCTCAGATAGGAAAAATGGATATAACAGCTTTGTTTCTTAGGTTATTAGGCATACGAAATCTGTGCAGATCACTGTTTTTCCTAAACTATCTTCCTAGTTACATTGTGCTAATAGTCGGAAGAGTGTTAAAAGTTAATGCAACTCTAAAATTCACGTGTTGTACATCTCTGCAGGAGAAAACAGAGAGGAATTCTTCCCAGACTTGCACAGATACATATTTAACTACAGCTCTAAGATTCAGAGATGCTAATTTACTTGTTAAACCACAAAACAAGCACCCAGAATGCAATTTCTTTTATCATTAACCTCCAGCTAGCACTGAAAGTTTCAAGGTTTATTTTGACTAGTGTTTGGGTCTCTAAATGACAAGCTAATTAGAGGGGTATGCCAGGCTACTCCTTGGCTAGACTGCAAGAAGTTTAGTTTGCAGCTGTCCACAGAGAAATCTACAACCTGACACTTGAAATTTAGCTGCACTTACCCGAAAGACTGCCATTTCTTCCAACAAGACTTCCTCTAATTCGTGCCAAGTCTCCTTAGGAATTGAAACCACTTTAAGAACTGTTCCAATATCTTGAAAAGGAAAAGAAAGAAAGAAAGAAAAAAAAAAAAAAGTTTTCAGGTACTTAAGAAGCATACTTCATTTTCAGAGCAGCCAGAGGTTCTTCTAGTGTGTAATTATTTCATATATAAAGATTGTGAAGCAGCACATCTCTGAGCACTTGTTCAAAATGCCAACTGCTATTCAAAATAATCTAAAAAATCACAGAATGTCAGTAGGACTTTTCACTGAAGTCTTTCAAGTATCAAACTGCAACAAAGAAGATAAATGCTACTGTAGTTTTTAAAGAATGAAAAGGACTGAAATACTATTTGTCACAGTATAAAATGACAGATGTTGCAGTCATTTAATTGGGGAAGGAAATGCATTAAATTTACCCAGGCATGTTTTATTGTCCATCTTGAATATGATGTTTGTCATTCTTAAAATGCAAGTGAAGATGCCGTAAGAAGGCTCAGTATAGACAGAAAAACATCTGGACAAATGTTGTTAGACAGATGAAGCTGTTACATCTCTTAAGTAGAAGCAATCTTCCTCATGTCAAACAAAGTACCTAAGATGTATAAGCCCCTTAAGGCATCTATATTTCTCCATGTGTTAGATACTAGTCTTCCTGAGGGGTAAAAAGCAATACAACTTGTATCTTCTGCTTAGAAATAGGTGTGTGACAGCATTTAAATACTATATCTATTTACCTTCTTGGGGTCTTGCAATTGGCTTTAACGTGAACAAGGACAACACTTGAAATTTCAGAACTATAGCCTATGGTTTTGTGAATATGATTTGTGACTTAAGACCATTTCTGTTTTACAGCTTCTGCATCTGCTATTTTGTTTTGTTTTGTTTTCATGAAAAGAATTATCAGCAGGGAAAAAAAAAAAAAAGAAATGGTAATTTCTAGCTTGGTATACACCATTGCTGACTCTCTGAAATGGAAACAACAAATGGATGCAACTTTTCTTTTATAACCAACCAAGTGTAGTGCCATGTAAATATACCATAGCAATCACAACTCTGTTCCTGAGGACCTTTCACGTTGCACATTCTATATCAGCAATAGCTTAGAAAAACTAAGGCATTTTAAAATGGCCCAAATTGTCAAAGTAACAGGACTGTAAAGGTCAACATTCTCAAAACAAGGATTAAACAACAATTGCACAAAATCAAAACATATTTTCTATATATATATATTTGTGTGTGTTTGTTGAAGTTCCTGGTTAACAAGATGACAACTCATCACTTCTATATTGAATTAAAAATACAGACTAAATTGAAAAAAAAAAAAAAGTAGATTACACAGATTTAAAATGTCATCATCATAAAATAGTATCTTAAATGCTATGGATTTCATGCAAAATTTCTGGTATTTCAACTTCTTTACAGGAATTTGGATTAAAATATTCTAGAAAACTTAGCATATCCTGTAGAACTTAGATTTTCATCCTTCCATCATTTTCCCTTTAAGCAAATGCTGGTTTCTAAGTCAGTGGTTTTTTTAAGTTTAGAAAGCCAAATTATTTTTTTCCCATTGTTTTCTTTCATTAGTCACAAAGTCATAGATTCTTTTTTGAAAGGAAAAAGCCCAGTTCTTTCTTAAAACAACAACAACAAAGCAAAGCACAACTTTCTTTTTACTTAGGCAGCTACATGTACAAACTAATCTAGTAAAATATAAAAAATAAGTTGTTTGGGAAGTGGTTTTCATTATGGTTACTGATACTAATTGAATATATTTAATTCAAGAACCATTGAGAACAGGACAGAAAAAATGCAATATAAACTTTAAAACAAGAAGAAAAAAAAAATCTACATTTTCACAATGGAGTAATTCCGAACAACAGAGAATTTAACATTATGTTTGTAATGTAACGGATGAGTTCATTTCCTTAATTATCCTGATAATTTGATGACTGTGTCTTTGAGGAAAATACATTATATGTGTAAAAAAAATAGAGAACTCAGATGTAATAAATATAACAGTGTAACAATGTGTTGTGATTGCATTCTATGTTGGACTATGTCTGTCCTCAGTCACATTCCACCAAAAAGCCACTCTCCAGAAATAAAGGGGTTGTTTTTTAGTAATAACAGCACAAGAGAAATTGTAGAGCCTGCATAGGGCACTGGGCAGGCATGTGTTCCCCAGATAATGTTGTTTCAAAAAAAGACCTGACTTTTAAGTGGATCCTGCAACAATTACAGTGGCTTGATGCTCGCCTTTGAGGTCAAAGATACACCGTGTTAATCACTACGGCGACTCTGGTCAGGCCACAGGTACCAAAGAGGGGCTTTATCTGAGTTCTAAATCAAGTTTTACAGAGTAGTATTTCAAACAATTTCACACAAATGGAATCAGGCTTCTCCTTTAGGATCAATAGGCTCTGCTCAGTAAGGTAAGATTACTGTTATTAATTTGCTTTACTGACAGATGTACCTAGACTGTGCCAAATGATCCTAAACATCAGACACTCAGGATATGCATTAAGTGCATATCTTAAATCCTGTTTCTTTCTGATATAATTTCAAGCATGTCGATATGATTATATTTCCGTTGTGAAACACACTGGTACAATCGCAGTGGGAAAGAAACCACTCAGCTAAAGATTTCACCCACAGGAAAGGAAAATGTGACCACATTGGATGGCCATTAATTATGCTGTGTTCAATTATCATCAGTTATTTAATGAAAAGGGAAAGGAAAAAAAAAAAAAGTATTTCTTCAACATGTTGAAGTTCAGCAGCATATGGGAATCACGTAGATTGCTGCAAGAGCAGTGGGAAAATACAGAGCAAAGTATCTAATCTGATGGGACAGACCTACACAGAAAAGTCCAGTCATACCCCAGAGAACTCAGTTCTGGCTTTGTCATAAGTTCAGATCATCAAGTGGAAAACTGGACTTTGACTAGAGTCCCTAATCTGCTTCCCAGCTTGTTCTTTGCTTGGAGGAGATGTAATACACACTGATTGTGTATCTGGTTTTGGTTCCTTTGATTTGGACTAGCCAGCTCAGTGCAGCTTTCTGGAGGAAGGCTGGCAGGGCCTCAGTTCTGCCTCTCTTCCTTTCCCCCTGAGTGGAAGATGCCCTTTCCTCATTCTGAAAACCACAATAAGGATTGTGAGCTCAGAGGAGCACTTTTTGTGCCCCACTTCCGTGTGCAGGTGTTGCAAGGCCTGTTCTTGTCCCATGAGGGTATAACCTCCTCCTGGAAAATTGAACAATTTCTATAGAAAAAGTAATATTTGAAGAAATAGTAACACTCTGCACTTATGAAGCTGTGGTTTTGGTGCTGAAATCTGTTTTGGCAAGTGCAAGTAATAACCTTTCAATACTTTTCTTGCAGTTCTTGGGTGCAAATATCAGAGATGCTGGATAGGATCCAGAGCATTTACCACACACCTGAATATTAATGGTTGAGGGAATTAGCTGAGTGGGTAAATTCCCAACTCAAAGGTAAGAGCTAGATACCATTGAGGCTCTTTCAGAGGGAGACCTTCCCTGACAAATTTGGATAAGAACCACTACACGTAATGATAACTATCTAAAAGCTATAGCTGAGGTTTAAGCGGGTCTTGTATACTGTCTGAAAAGAGACAGGAACTTCTACATATTCTTCTCACTCTTGGAGAAAGGAAAAAGGATCCCTCTGGAAGTACTTATGTCTCTCCCTTGCAGAAGCCAAGTCACCTTTCTTAGACTGAATGCCAAACTTTGGTGAGATAAATGCCACGTCTCGTGCTCAAGATGTAGACATAAATCAGCTCCTTATGTTTGTTCAGCATCAGACTCTGGGTGTCGAAGGGCTTGTTCCTTCACATTGCAGCCAAGGGGAGTATTGCCATTAATTTCTGGGCTGAATCAGGTCATAGGAGACTTGTTGAAAGGCACAAAACACTGCCAAGTGTAGATGGCATTGAAGTTTCTAATGTGTGATGGAAAATATTTGTGTTGTGTAAAATCGTATGAAACTACTTTTCAATGTTTTATGCAAGAACATTTGTTGCACTGGTATCTAATAACTCAGTTCAGAGCTTTAAAGGGCTGGAACACTTTCTGCAGACCTGCATTTCCTGCAGTAAATGTTCTGAATCGCTACGCATGCACTGTGTTTGGTACACAAAGCTTCATCAGCTCTCCGTTTACTCATAATGTATTTCAGGCATCAACATGAAAGAGATCTTGAGATTTATTGCTTGGGAAATATGACCCCAGGTCTAGAGCACCAGAACTGCACTTAAAACAACTAAAAAATTGGACTGTTATAAGACAGACAGATATTTTTTTAGTCCAAAGCTGAAAAAAAACCAGGTTATGGTTTGATTTGTTTTGACTTCATGATGCCAATGTCTAATTACTAGCAATTATGTTCAATAGAAATTTAAAATACTTTCATTAAACATAACTGAAACATCAGCCAACTAATGGAAAATCTTCAGAGGTGAAGAAGCAGATCTACCAACTGCTAATCAGCAATAGTTCTGAAGCCACAGAACTTAGGCAAATGTGTATCAGTTAATTCCTGGTCACTGCTATTTCTCATTATTATCTTTTGGGGGAAAAATCCTCACAAGTATTTCCTGAGCTCATATTTCCACATTTGTAAAATGCCCAAGCTGTATAATTCCACAAATGTTTTGGAGAGGATATCATGTTTATATTTGAATATCAACTATTAAAACACTTTGCTTGAACCAGATATCTTCAGCTTAAGTAAAATGATGCACTCATCTGGCAAAAGAGCTGAGCATTAAGCTAACACTTGAAGTGCTTGAAAAGACATGCAAGACATTTCCCATAGCTGGGTATTTGTTTCATTCATGTTAATATCTCTTATGTTGCACTTCAAAATGGGTACCTCAAAACCAGCATTTTAATATTAAATTATAATTAATAAGACCAGGTATTTCTAATAAAATTCCCAAATAACAGTAGTTGAAAAGAGAGTAGTTTGATCTTAATCCAGTTGGAAAAGCTCCTAAAAGAATTAAGCTATGCAAGCCACAGCCTGAACCTGCAACAGTGAATATATGTAACAAAGGCCTCCACACACACACAGCTTTAAGTCCTGCCCCAAATTTTCACAGGTATACACTGGAACATGTATCAGTGCTATGTCTCTCAGAGTACATAATCTTATCTGATCTATGTCTTCATATCTCCTGGAGGAGCAGACAGTGTAGACTTGAGGCTTCTCACCTGTGCCAATGAACATCACATCGTATTGGCCGTCTTCTGCATCTACTCGATCCACTACTATCTGTGTGAACTGGTAATCCACATCTGTTTTGATCATGATTGGACGGTTGTTGATGGGGAATACTGGGTTGTACATGGCTGGATGACTTCTTGCAAATGTTATAACTTCATCAGGAAGGTCCTTTGTGGAATCAAAGCCTCCAAATGTTTTACTGGGACACTGGAAATAAAAAAGAAAATGTTAAAATGTTTTACATTTTATTCTTGATCACCAGTAACATATTAGAAAACCATTTCATTACAATCATCCCAACTATTGCTGTCTATAATTAAAGATGACATGGGATCAAAGTGTTGCATGACAGATAGCAGAAGTTAATTCTGTCATTAAAAGTCCCTATTTTTTTTCTTTTTGGATTTAAATCAATATAGTTAACAGAATGCAAATGATCCTCATTCATCGTTTTTCTCACTACTATGCAGTACAAAAGGATTTTCAGTCATTTACTGACTAGTGTTAATCTTTAATTGGCAGAAGGATGAAATCCTGAATTACCTAAAATCATTCAACATGTGACAAGCAATTTCAGTATTTGCTTATGTATACAACAGAAAATTAATTATGCCATCATCTTAGTATTGTGTTCAAAAGTTGACTGGAAATCAGTTCTTCTCTGCAGAATCAAATTTTTAAATGTTGGGACAATTCCCTATCCTACTGTTTTTTCAAACTCCTGCTTGTCTCAACAAGCCTGTCATCCACGCAGTCCCAATAATATGGATCCTGTTTCGCTAAATCAAATCAGATGAGTTATGTCCTAGATGTATTGCCTCTCTCTCCACTAATTCCAAAGAAAGCCTTGTGTGAGTGTTGCTGCTCCTACTTTTAAGTGAGATGACTCTTGCTAAAGAACTAAGTTCTCACTGTTGTGTACTGCCCAGGAACGGAAAAGTTGGTGTCCCCTTGGGATTAAGCTCATCACCATGAAGTCACACGGTAAAGAGTCCCTTTGCCCTCTTATGTAGCCATGGGTGGATCAGTTTTGTCCACCATCTGTGAAAAGTAAAGAATTACCTGCTCACATTCTCCCAACATAAGCAAAACATAGAGGTTGAGAAGGGAAGAAGAGGTAGGACTGTGGCTTTGCTATCCACAAAAATATTTCTCCACTTTCATGTACCTCATGTCCCCATGAGGATGTGTGAGGCCTGTAGCTAATCACCACTATTTGTCCTCATCTCTTCTGCAGAACTGATAAGTATTTCTTAAACAGTTACAGGTTACTTTAAAGCAAGCATTAGAAGTGTGTTAGTAATGTTGAATTGATGAAGAAAATGAACCACAAAAGCATTAAATCACAAGTCCAAAGATATTCAACAAAGGACATGGCATCCTCCATTCCTAATCTGTTCAGAGAGACCTCTTTAAGACATATAAAACCATGAAACACTGTTGACAATTATTATGATTGCAGCATTTGAACTTGAAATATAAACATCTGGTGCTAAAATACCCCAGATAATTTGCCCTTCATATCCACATTTATAATATCTTCCACCTAAATTAAAAACCTAGAGGACAACATCTTATTAACCAAGAATCCAGACCTTGCAGGACACTCAGCAGAAGAAATCAATTGTCTTTGCTACCACCTTGATCCAAATTATTAATAATTCATCAGGAATGAAATTAAAAAATCAATGTTGTCAAAAGGAGTAGTTGTTATACTCAGCAAAGGGATGGTTCCAGCATGGACATACAAAGTGTAAATTGTCCCTTTTTGGCATATCTGTTAGTAAGCAAATTCCCACATTCTGTTCCATTATATAGTGTGGAAGGGAGGAAGGGAGGGAGGACATTTGATTAATGCATGTGGAGCAGACTAAGCAGAAAGCAAGTTAGTTATCTACTTTATTGTGTCAACAGTTTTCAGCTTTTTTGTTATTATATTACAAAGAGAAAATCAGATAGGCTTTTTATAATCATTGGCCAAACCATCGCCTCTCTCAAAGACTGTGTTTAAAATTCAACACTACAATTTTAAGTTTGCTTTACATCTTGATTAATATTCTGACTACAGCTCAATACTAATTACTCAGATTAATTAGATAATGATTAATTAGACAATATATGTAAAGTGCTTTAAGTATAAAAATCACTGCACAAGAACTAAGTATTGTATTTGCAGCTGGGCAAACCGAAAAAAAAACAGTAAATGAATATTCATCTCAATTTTAAGTAAATTAATTTCAGCTGTGCTTCAATTGCTTGAATATTTACTTCCTGGCTGATTTTCTAACAAAGGATTTTACTTGAAGCAATGTTGACCAAGATATATTTTATGCAGAAAAATCATAAAACTAGAATTAGTGTCATAATTCTATGTGTTTAAATGAGACTCCTAATTCTGAGAGCCAGAGTACTGCTTGGATCCCCTGCTTTTATGAAACTAAACAAATGACAATTACTTTGTGTTTTTTCATCTGAACTGTGTTACCTGAACTAAGCTGTGGCTCACAGTAATCTCACCCAATTTTAGGAAACTAACTGAGATGAAATAAAACTCTTTAGGATGTAACTCCTCAACAGGTGTCATTTAACCCATCTGTAGTCCAAATTGCTTGCAGAGGAATCTCAGCCCACATAAAGACTGAGTTGTCCTGAGAAGGAAAATCCTGTCACATTTATTTATGTTGTGGTCACAAAACCACAAAGACGTTTTCCTTGAAGCTAATGACAGCAATGCTATTGACATTAGTGAGTGTAAGCCAAGCTATTTGGCAAGGTGCTTCATTTGAACTTATGTTCAAATTGAATGAATATCTCACTGATATCAAGGAAAGAAAAAGTTTTCAGATGCCAAAAGATAGACAGGAATACAAATGTCCTGAAAAAGTTTGGAGAAATGAGCTTGATCTTGGGTTTGAGTGGAGTCAAAGAATGCTTGTTTTCAAATCCATTTCCAACTGCTGGTCCCCAATATGTTCTCTCAGGGGGTTTGATCAGTCATAAGGAGGTAAATAGGCTGTACTCTAATTGCCCTATTAGGGAGTCCAGAAGAATAAATCAATAGCTACATTTTGACGGGAACAAAAACTGAAGATAGACTCTTGGTACCATGAAGCAGAGAAAACTTGAGTTCTGTAGCTGAATTCATAGGAAGTCACATACGAATGCAGGATGAGGTATCTCATTCAAGATAAGGTATATACAAAAACCCTCCCTCCTCTTCCAAATGCACTTAAAAGATTAAAAAAAAAAATTAAAAAAAAAATATCTATGGATCTAAAAGAAAGAACCCTGGCAACATCTTTGTTAAATGTGAACCTCATGTAGAATTGTTTACAAAGTTTCCTGACTTTTCAAAAGAAACATTAACTTTCATTTTTCCTTACTTGTATTGGGGAAGTCACCAGATGCTCAAGAAGTTTACTGGCACCTCACTTACTAAATTCCTCAAACAATTCAGGTCTGTTTAACTGCCCTGAGATCTGGAATTGAATCACTATAAGAAGCTCAGAATTTTTTTCTCCCTTCCCTTTCCCCGTTTCTTGGAAAAGGAAGCCACAAGTCTGACATCTAAAGGAACTTCAAAAACCTTTCTTCTTTATACTCAACAGTTCTTCAAAGCTGTTGAAAATATATACAATGTTATCACTTTAGGAAAAGAAGCAGCTTATTTTCAGCCAGAAATTATTTTAATTTTTAAAATTAATTTTTATGCTATTAATACAACAGAATGATTTTAGCAACTGTGAGAGGGGAAAAAAAATCCTTTTCAAAGCTGTAGACACCAGAATTAGAGACACTGGCAGTGGGCTAGGAGAAAATGATGGCCTCAACCATTCTTTAATTAACATCATTTACAGTAGCATTGCCTCTTGCACTACACGATGTGACTGCAAGACTATGTAGAATGGTATAATTTGGGATTTATTGCCCTTAGGCAAGAAAATTTTTTACAGTGAATTCTAAATGCCTTTGGACTTTCTTTGTGAATCTTAGTGCGACTATATTATAGTGAAATTGTAAGGGTGAAACCCATTCTGGGAGGGTAGCTAGGAAAAAAAAAAAGTATACGTAACTTCATTGTATTTCCCTGCTTTAACAATAGAGCTGGTGATTTAGGTCACTTGGTCACTTAGGGGCTAGATTAAGGTCCCTGGTTTTCTGCTTGTTCTTGGGAATTTGATCAAGTTATCCTTCCCCCACATGGAACTCAGTTCAAGACCCTCAGACAAGTCTTGAAATAACTCAGAGGCTCTGAGACCAGCAGAGCTCACATGTTGCCAGTCCCTAGGGCAAATAGGGCATTCAGAACCTCAATAGAGCTGCGTCTAATCTCTGCTCAGCAATGAATGTAGCAGTACCACAGTGCAGCAGTTAATTCTTTATCTCAGTCTGTTTCTGTGATAGAAACATGTAACATTCTTCTTTGTCTGCATTTTACATATTTTGTTTGGTTGGTTGCTTGTTTTTGTTTAGAAAAGTTAAATTAATACTGGAATGAAAGAGGAATATGAGTAAACAGAATAATGAACACTAACTTATTAAGTCTGTCAGGCGGAAAAGAATATGACATTAATTATATAAGAAATACCAAAAATATCTACTCATTCACATTTTCCACAGGGATAGAAAACAGTACAACTTCTAAAAATCCCCCTAAGATATCAGTATTAGCTATAGCAATTAAAAAAAAAATAATCAACAAACAAGTTCAACATCAAATAAGAAATGAAACCTCTCCTATGCTTCAGAGCTTGTGTTTTAACTCTGGAAAAAGTTAGGAATCCTTTTAGTAGTCAGAGTGAGGGAGTGGGGAGCACTGAGGAATCTGGCTGTCAGAGTGCCACTGTTTTCTTTCGTTCAGAAGTCATTTTCATTAGGCTGAGCAGATATACTGTCGGACTGGTGGACATCATTTGAAAGATCAGGTTTGAATGAACAGTTTCAAAACACGTAAATCAGAACTGGAACACCTGATGATTTAACAGAGAGGATCTAAGCTATTCCTGGTTTGTTTTGTGCCTCCCATTTAAGGAGACTTTTAAAAGAATATTCTAAAAGGATGTATTAATTACATTTATATGAATATGTATATATGTATACATAAGTACCTACGTATTTCATCTTCAGCAATGATATCTCAGGATTTAAATGGGCCAAGCTCATTTATAACAGCTAAGTATCTATTCCATTAACTATTACCTATACTATTAACAATTTTTTTTCATAAATGTCCCATCCTTTTAGACTAGCAGTATCTTTACAATCATATTTCTATGTGATGACATCAGTTGGGAGTTATAAATATTTTTGTCTTATATACACTGATATTTTAGTCATTCATAAACTAGACACAGAGAAACAGGTAAAAGCATAGATTTTAAAGAATGCCAATGGGAGTTAGAAATTATGATAGTCACTTTTTCACAGAAATATCTGTCTTACTGTACTAGATTCAATGTCGAGAACAATTGTGTAGTTCTTAACAGCCAGGCAGATGCTCTGCTTTCTGTTCACTCTCACTTAGAATGATTCAGCCAATATTTGGAACAATGACAAATTCCAAGGAAAGGATAATGCAGAGTAATTTATTAAATATTTGACTTTCAGCAAAGTTCTCCAGCCATTGCTCAGACTTCTGCTGAAGTTGTTAATATGAGTGCCAAAATTAAAATCCAAATGAAGTTGCAATTGCAGCTTCATTCTCTACAAGTAAATCAATACCTTTTGGACCCAGAGGAATTGTTAGCTTTCTCTTCTGCCATCCTATCCCTTTCATTATCTTTTTAGTTTTCTTTCCTGGATCTTAGATCAAGGATAATGCAATGTGTGAAAATATTTTCCATAGTTTCCCTTTTTAGATCACTATATTTCTTAGGGTACTTACAGTTCCTGGACGTGGATATGGCACTCGCCCTTGGTAAGGAACCCACTGGTAGTTTGGGCCATCTCGGTGGGCATAGGGACCAAGAAATACCCTCCTCACATCAGTCATGCTGTACATGCACACTGCTGACCCCTTGAAGATATTACTAAAAATGAGGGGAGAAGAAATCAAATCAGGATCTTTAAATGATCAGTCAATTTAATCAAGTGTAAGAGCTATGGGAATAGCAGCTTGTTGCTTTCCTAATTTATTGCATGTGCTGATTATCAAAACTCTGACATGTTCTCAGAGCAATCCTCACTCACCTCTTGTGAAAGTTCAGGATAACCGATACGATCTCTCAGACATTTTCCTAAGCAGATGGCTGTTATTCCACTGCTTAAAACATATTGTCCCCAGAAGGCCAAAGCTCCAATTTAAGTAAACTTCAGCAGGGTTGTCCCTAGAGGACTATTCAATTCTTTCCTACAATTTGCATTTTTCTGGTTTTTTTTTCAGCAGTCGCTACCCTCATCTAAGTAGCACACACACAAACTTCAGTGTTGTTTCTTACCTTGAGATTTCTTACAGAAAACAGTAAGTATTTGTAAATATCCCTCTCCTATGCCTGGTTATCACTAGAAACATTCTTTCTGTTTAGAAACTAAAACTTTTGTCCTTCACAGATAAATGTGGCAATGTAACCAGTACTGCAAAACTTCCTCAGGCCCAAGCTACAGTTTTGTTCTTGGTTAAAGCACAAAGAAACCAAAACATTCAAGTCATGATTATATGTGAGTCAATAACAGAACTTTTGAAAGGTTGTTAAACTTTCCAGATTTCAGCAATGTTTTTTATTAATATCTCCTTGACTAGCCAATTTCTCACACTACAGCTTTTCTATTTCACCCTGCCCCCAAACAACCATATTTACGCTTGTGTTATTTTTCCAGGTCTGTGTCGAAAAGGCTACAAATTCTGATCCCCACTATAAAAACCCAATTCAACAGCTGATAGTCTTTGTGAATACTTGCTCCTGAGTGATGATATACATTACTCATAAGAAAAGAAACCTAATTCATTGCTTCTTACTGCCATTGACTTCTTAGTTCAAAGGTTAAGAAAATTTTGTGTTTCTTAAAAACATTTTAAACAAAGAGACCTCTTTAAAACAAGCAGCCACCCAAGTTTCCATGCAAGTAAAATGATACATTCTGTACCTGGAAGTTGTAAACACTCCATAGACTATCGGATTTTTAGGGTCTTTTGAGTTCATTAGGAACACATCCTCTATAACAATAACAAGAGATGGAAAAGAAAACAAAGTTAAATTCATATGGATAATACCCGAAAACATTTCTGCGTTCAAAACCATTGCTGCCACTTACGTAGTTCATCAAAGTGTGTGTCAATGCCATTGGGTCCTGGCACAGAACAAATCAGACGTGCTTTGAGGAAAGTTGTCCATTTGTTAACAAGGCTCCTGTGTCCACCAAAGTCATTCTAATAACAAAAATTTTTTTGCATTAATTTCTTGTGACAGCCCATGTTTGAAGTATCAACATTGTATGGAGAGAAAATATAATAAATAGCCCCATGATGCTACTTGCAGAAAACAGAAAAAAGAATCCACCTTTTACATATGAAAGCATGTCAAAGACACTAATTCTGATTTCCTTTAATATTACATTGTATTGCTACATATATCACAGTGTAACACATCATTTAAAAAACAAAATCAAAAAACCCAACCCTTTTTACGTATTGCAAAGTGTGTGTAACACTGGAGAAAGACAGAAAGGCAGAACATTTTCCTCCAGAGCTCCCAGGCTGCCATGTCCTGGTAAAGCTTAAGGGGTTTATTATTCTTAACCAGGTAGCACTAAAGCAGAGATGCAAGTTGAAAGTGGACAAAAAGTAGATTAAAATGCCAGAACATCCATACTTATGGCATAATTAGTTTTCAAGCAGCTACCTCTGGATTTGAGGAGATAAACTGAAATTGCACTTATGGATTAACAGGAAATTTTACTGTAAACATCAGAGTTGCCAAAGCTATAACATTTCTTAATATCATTCCATTTGTAAAAATTTTTTCAAAAGTCTGTCAGAAAAATACATGGATGTTTATCAGTGTGGAAGAATGATTCAATCTGCAGTTATTAAGAGTCTTCTGAATTGTTCTCCATTTCTACAGCTAAGCTTAAACAACTGTTCAGTTAAATCTTCCTTTGCCTCTGTTTTAAAGATTTTCACTAAAGTGGGAATGGAAAGGTTTTAACATTCCTTTAAAAAGTAAATTCTTCAAATCTTTTTGGCCTACCTGGAAGTATCACATTTCCTGTAAAAGAGTCTCTCTTTTGCAGACACATTCTAAGCCTCAGAAGAAGCCTATGACTTTTTAAACAAAACACTGTAGTTTGTGAAGATTCCCTGAAGAGAGAACTGAACAGTAGACCTTTGGGTGTGTTAACCAGCAGTTATTTTTCACTTGAGATGATCTCTACTCCAGTACAATGTCAGTGTTCATACCATACAGTTTACAGGCAAGAAAATGCAGACTCTAAAATCACTTGCAAAGCATCTTGCAAGAGTATTCAGTCTCACACAAAGAAGCCATCCCATCATTTTACCTTGCAGATCTGCCCTATTCGGGCATGAGTGGCTTTTCCAGTGTGCTCTCCATCAATTGCATTTTCACGGAAGAAGAAATAGATTTTGTCATCTTCTGGATTGTCACTCTCTGGTATCAGGTGAGCACTAACAAATCTAGGATCTGAGAAGAAAATGCCATTGTGCATGTTACCACCCTGTGAACTGGATCACTTGTTTTCCTTATATAAATAAATTATGATTTTGTTTCCCACTAATCAATCTTTGCATCAAATGACAAATATAACTCTGTTAGGTAGAACATCACCTACTAACATGTGCCAGGTATTTACGATCTTCTTACCTTTAATACATAGAGGTCTTTGCTATGGGTGTTTAACGAACATACTTAAAGTTTATTATTTAAGCAATTAAACATTCCTGAAATCTCTTTACAAATGGTTATACGACATTATAGCACAGATTCCTAATTCCATGCATTTATTACTGACATTTTTCTTATTTCTTTGGATGTTTTGACTTCTAGTCAGTAATCTTTCTGCACGTCACACATAAAATGAGGGAATCACTGAGACAAATGCAATGCTCCTAATTTTAGCAATAATGAAGGATATATAAAGGAAGTATTTTACATCTAGAAAAGTATTACTGTTTTACTGTCAAAAAAAAAAGTTAATAAAAAAATACAGTTTTGATAGAAATTGTCTACTTCCACACCATGATACTCTAAACCCCAGCATTTTTGTCTCGTTTTCAGAAGAGAAGTGCATTTTTGAATTTCAGGTTTTTGAAATACTATATCTTGCCTTTTTTTTTTTTTTTTTTTTAAATACAAAACCTTTATTTCTTGACAATTAGAGTGACAACATTATTTGGTGATAAAAAGGATACATTAACAAATGAAAATACATAAAATGCAGGCATACTGACTGGTTACATAAAAGAAATGGTGGAAAGAAGTTTTGGGAGAGAAGTTTATAGAAATCACAAGAGTAAATTCATACCAGTGGTGAATCTGGCTCATCACTGTATTTTACAGAGATACTTCAGCTGGTATCTTTCACTATATTTGGAAAAACAAGGCATATCCAACAGATTTACCAATCTGTTTTATAACCATTTTACATCCTGCTGGGATAATTAACTGCAAACTATATTTAACTACTCAAAGAGTCCTGTTCTTATGTGAAATTATATGCTATTTTAGTGTCACGCATTAACATCTTTTCGGTGTATGTTTATTGCTATATAGTCATGGAAATACTGAAGTGTACTTTGTTTTGGCAGTTTGCACTAGTTGTCCTGTGAAACCCATGACCTTACTAAGGATGGCAGTGCTTGTAAGCAACATATTTCAATGTATTTTTATATATATGGATGGATGTATCTAGATATGTTTATTATATGAGCACATACTGTGTAATTTTGTGTCTGTGTGTATAAATATATTCTCACGTACTTGGTGTAAATATATGTGTATAGGCATATATTTATTCTTGTGTACTCTCTATGTGAGTATGTGTAGACATATATATATATCTATACACAGTACATGAGAATGACCATACTAGATTACACCAAGGTTTACTTAGATCAAGATATACAGACTCCAACATTGTCCAGAAGTATCTGGGACAAAGAAAGAATATGGTACTCTCCCAGAATAATCTCCCTTCCTCCAATTATTTTCAGGGTAGCTAATTCCCTGAACTTGTTTGCTTTCTATGTGCTTAGTAATTCTCCATAGATTTTTCATCCAGTTATCTGTCTAGACTCTTCTTGAACCCATGCAAATTTCCAGCATTCATTTGTTCTGTGTATACACAGCCTACTCAACTAAAACCTACTTCTGATAGGTTCTCAACACCTATCTTACTAACGTCATTTGGTGCCTCTCAATTTCTGTATTGGAAATACAGTGTTCAAGATGTGGATGAATTGCACTCTTATAAATGGGCTATAGCAATGTTCTTTTTTGAATACTCTGTTCTCTCAATATGGATGTGGCAGTTTCCAAGCAGTAATCTGAAATGTTCATGGAACTTTATGTTCATAACCCCAGAACCTCACTCTTTATTGGTAATGCTTAGTCTGCAGCCCATCGTTTTATATGTGAAGATGGGCATGTTTTCCTCGAGGTTTTCCCCATAATTTATCACTACATCATTCATCAAGAATAATTTAATTTGTCATTTGATTGCTTAGCCACCCAGTTGCATAAGATCCTTTTGTAATTCTTCACAGTCTTCCTTTGTTTCACTACGCTGAATAACTTAGTATTGTGTGAAAAATTTTCTCATCCTGCTGCTTAACCTCTTTTTCAGGTTATTTATGAATATGTTGAACAACATAGAACAGATCTCTGTGTAATTGTGTCTATTACCAATTGTTTATTAAAATAAATCTTTTTACTGCTTTGAAAACTTCAAAATTCTGTAAGTAGCTATAAGCTCTCTGCCCCAAGCCCCAATAACTCAAGCTACTGAATTTCCTTCCTTTATTTCTAGCAAGTGCTTAATAGCCTTCAAGTTACAAACCCTGAGACTGACACAAGGCCTAAGATAAACATCTAGACTATATTGTATGAAGGTAAATATCTAGTATTTTATATAAAATCTATCAGGGCTCTGAATGCAACTTGTATCACAAGAAACACAAGGCTACAGCTTGAAAATACAGGCATCACAGCCTGTGGAAGAGCATACCCATAGACACATTTCTGGGCTATTGCATCTGGAGAATCTCCTGTCTTAATATGTTGTTTTTATAATCTTAAGGTTTTAATAGAAAGGGTAAAAAAAATAATAATTGCCCAACCAAACCTAAATACATTCCCAAGTGGTTGAATGATTTGTTTATAGTGCAATGGGTTTTGTAAATCGCAAGATATCAAATTCTAAAATAAATCACCTTATTATCTGGCATCAAAAATCTAACTTTACATTTTCCTGTGAAGATACCGTGGGGAGTCCCATTTGAGTCAGTAATATTGCTGATATAGTATGGGTTATATAAACTTGCCCTCGGTTAGCATATTGTTATTCTTTTCTTTGCCTCTCATAATTTTTCAAGTAAACCTAGAAATGTTAAGAGAGTACAGCATTAAAGCAGGACTGATAAAAGACTGATAGAAAAACAGTTTAAGACATAGAAAATATGTATTTTAAAGAATTCTGTCAGAATCGTAGTGGGGTGCATGTGTGAAGAAGGCAGATATAACTATCACTATAGCCAGAGTGCATGTGAAGATGCTTTGTATACATTTCTTACCAGTCGTCATCTGGGATGAATTCGGATTTTTCATTAGTGATTAATAATCCTAACTACATCCCTGAAAACAAAGTGGCAGCATAACCTCATCTTAGAACACATTCATCGTACAGCATGGAAGAGTTTTTGTTGAATAACACCAGTGTTTCTTACTGAGCAAACCTCAGGCTGTTACACCATCTGGTTAAATCGATATGTTTTAGGCAATAAGAGAGTGGTTCTTCATGTTAGAGGGCCCTTGCTCTTGTTTCCTGGTGGTGTTTGGGTTTTTTTCCCCTCTTTCATATATCAGAACGATGTCTATGCAATGAAGCAAATAAAGGAAGAACAGGCTACACGTGTTCTGTTGCATATAGAAATAGATTCATTTAACTTCTGTTCAGAATGAATATACTGATCATAAAAGCAACATCATGACTATACATGTGGAGAGAGGGACAGAAATGTGGCTGATAATTTCGTAGGTTATAAAGCTAAGAAGTGGGTGTTGAGAACTAGTGATCTGTAGTGTTTTCTTTACTGTTTCATTAGTGGAGGAGCTGTTTGACTTGCCCAAGGCCTGATGTACACTTGCATTTAACTCCAGGGCTTCAGACCATGTTTGCAACTCGCTGTTTAGGGTCATGATGACTCAATCAGCCAGATGGCCGGCAGTCATGCAACACAGCCCTCTCCATGGACTACCCAGCATTTTTGAACTGCTTTTCTTAGAGGAAGGGAAGGAAGATGTTGTCCACAGATGAGGGACTTCTCCTTGACTCTCCTAATTGTTCACCCATGCAGCAGAAGAAAGAATGTCATCCATGAATGTGTATGTTCCTAGTATTCAGACTGCCCTGCCTCACCCTGCAAAATTAAACAGGTTCGGTATCAAGTGATCCCCATGGGAAGTTTAAAATAGTTCAGTCAGGGTTGACCTATTTCATACATTCAACAGAGCCACAAAAGCAGTGCTGGAATGAACTTCAAGCAAGTTTTACCAAATGGAAAGTGGGACTTAAATCCAATAATTGTAAAAGCCAGTGCACTGAAACTATTATTGGATAAACAGGATAACTTCAAATTTTGTGTATGAAGTATTGGGTATTCTGTGACCCTAAACCAGGCTCCAATCTGTAAAGTGCTCAAAAATGCTGTTACAACAGTTCAACACTTTCTTCTTTAAAAATAATCTCCCATTGGCTAGAAGTCCAGAAAGTATGTTTTGGGAAAATTAATTTAAGAAATATTTTGCAATGATTCATTGCTTTAAAAAAACACAAGCAGACAATATGGAAGAGTGCTTTAAAAAAACGTATACATCAAACAAACATGTCTGAAACATGTTTAAGCATGATCAAAGGAGAAACAAAGCCACAGCATAAACATGATCAAAATAAAATTACAGCTAAAAACCCTCCTCTGATCTTGCAGCCAACATGAACAAGCTAAAAATAAAAAGGTATATTTTTATTGAAAACAATCAGCCTCAAGAAGCAGATTATTAAAGCACACACCTTTTTCAGTCTCCTTTTTCTAGTTGTCTTGGCTGTGGGGCTATTTCTCAGCTCCACACGACACCTTTCTAGCGCCACTTTTTGTGTGCCCTCCTACCATTACCAGCTCTGCAGACGTTTCACTGGCAGCAGCCCATTAAACCGTCCTTCATGAGAAATCTGGCTCTTTATGGAAACAACACCTTGGTCCAGCTGCCTTTATGATTTATATGCCATTGTTTGCTTAGTTAAGTAATGGAAACATGTTTTGCTTGTCTCAGCACTTCAGGTTGCGAAAAAGCTAAGGAAAATCGATCTGCATTTGTTCTTTTACAAATGTTACTCTTCAGCAGCAACACACACACCCCAACAGCAAAAAACAATAAAAGTCAGAAATTGGATTTCTAGCTGAATTGTATTAGCATTTTAATGAAGATCTATAAACTTGAAGGCATAGAAATTACCTTTAGCTGTCAAGATTGAGTAAGCTGGGGGAACAGAAGCTGGGGTCATCTCTTCATCAGTTGACAGGAGCCAAAGGGCAGTTCTCTCAGGAAATGTTTTGTAAAGAGTTTGAACTGGATGTCCCTATTATTGTATATTTATGGTCAAAATGACTAATTTATCAGTTCACAGTATGAAAATTCTAGGAAGCTAGGGAAATTTTACGCTCAGTAAAACTGCAATTGCTATAATTTGATGAAAAGTACTGGAGAGTGACTGGGACTGGGGCCCTGAGGAGAGGAACAAGACTAGGGAAGCTGAAATTAAAAATTTAACAACAACAAAAATAGACAGCTACTTAGGACTTCATAACTACCTACGGTGCCCATCCACTGAGACCCAGCACAGAGCCAAGCACTGTCCTCAGAAAATCTGAACTTGCAATCACAGTGAGCTCTGCTACCCACAGAGAGAAGGACTTGCAGCACCAGCCTCAAATGTGCACAGCAGAGCCATCCGCCATGGGCACACTCATCAAGGTCGCTGGAGGACAAATATTTTAATATATGGTGATGAGAGAGCTAAATGGGTTTGTGGTTTTACACACTCGAATGTAGTTTGCAAAACACCAAAGCTTTTAATGGTCTTCTGGCAAAGTCCCTTCATTTTAATTCTTCAACTTTCACATCCCTTTTATTGCTGATGGCTCAGGCCAACACAGCTGAGCTCTCATGGATTCACCACTTGCAGTGAAGCACCTCAGTAATACAGATGGCATCAGACCACATCCTTAAGGTGGGAATGCTCTTTGCACAAGGAATAACTTGTGGCTAATGTGAGGGGTTTGTGGTAACTTACTGTCAGATGCTGACATGGAAGGTAGCCCTAGAGACAGACCACAGAGCAGAGATATGATTTAAAAAGACTATTTTCAAAGCCATGGG
Organism: Pedionomus torquatus; assembly: GCA_013398155.1. Classification (NCBI taxonomy): domain Eukaryota; kingdom Metazoa; phylum Chordata; class Aves; order Charadriiformes; family Pedionomidae; genus Pedionomus; species Pedionomus torquatus. The sequence continues at coordinate 577,235 of VZRU01015657.1, read as the reverse complement.
TAGGCGTAGGTGGATGTGTGGCATACAGACCATGAATGATTGAGATGTTAATCGTTGTCAGAAGGTCACTCATTGTTCCAATTGAAATTCTCATCAGAAAAGAGTTTTAAAAACTGTTTTAGAAACAAAGCAGTTTGTCTTTGAGTCAAGCCAGACTGACGCTGAGGAACGATGATCCTAAAATAGTGTTAGTTACAGCAGTTAGTTTCTCCAAACTATAAATCATATGCCTTTTTCTTCATTTTTTCAAAGAGTAGTAAAAGAAATTTTGGTGACATAGATTATAAAATGGGTTAATGGTTTGGTTAAGGTTTAAGGTTTAGTTAAGACTTCTTGTAATTTCAATGGTATACATATTCTATTTTTTTTAACTGATTCAAAACTTTTCACAATTAAGAAAATATCTCTGCAGAATCTGGCTGTTTCAGCATTGACTTGTGGGAATTTTTTTGTGATAGACAGATGTTACAGATTTTCAAGGATGAAAGATATTAAAGATGATATTAACACATCGCTGTCCCATCATTTCATATGCAACATAAAGATTCACATTAAAAAAAAAAAAATGCACAAAGCTTTTACATGTGTAAATTAGTCCATATTGAACAGGGCCAAGTGCTGGGTCCTGCATTTTGGTCACAACAACCCCAGGCAACGTTACAGGCTCGGGGAAGAGTGGCTGGAGAGCTGCCTAGAAAAAAAGGACCAGGGGGTATTGGTGGACAGCTGGCTTAACATGAGCCAGCAGTGTGCCCAGGTGCCCAAGAAGGCAAATGGCATCCTGGCTTATATCAAGAATAGTGTGGCCAGCAAGAGTAGGGAAGTGATGGTGCCTCTGTGCTCAGCACTGGTGAGGCCTTATCTCGAGTGCTGTGTTCAGTTCTGGGCCCCTCATTACAAGAAGGACATTAAAGTGCTGGAATGTGTCCAGAGGAGAGCCACCAAGCTGGTGAGGGGTCTAGATAACAAGTCCTACTAGGAGAGACTGAGTCAACTGGGTATGTTTAGTTTGGAGAAGAGGAGGCTGAGAGGACGCCTCATTGCCCTCTACAGCTACCTGAAAGAAGGTTGTAGAGAGGTGGGTGTTGGCCTCTTCTCCCAAGTGAGTAATAGGAGGACGAGAGGAAATGGTCTGAAATTGCAGCAGGGGAGGTTTAGATTAGAATTACTTCACTGAGAGGGCATTCAGGCACTGGAACAGCCTGCCCAGGAAGGTGGTGGAGTCACCATCCCTGAAGATATTTCAGAAGCATGTAGATGGGGCACTTCAGGGCATGCTCCAGTGGCTGAGATTGTTGGGTTGGGTGATTTGTTTTGTGGGCTTCAGTTTTTGTTTGTTTGGTTGGATTTTTTGGTGTGTGTATGGTTGGACTCGATGATCTTAGTGGTCCCTTCCAACCCTGAAGATTCTGTGATTCTGTAATCTCAGATGTACATATACATCAAGAAGAACCTAATTGTTGTGGCTTTTCAGTGTTTTGACCTTGAGCGTTATCTATCGATCATTCTGGTTGAGTGAGACATTAAATCTGAATTCAGTGGAAGTTTTTAAGGAATTACAGATTTACAGACAGGGCAAAGGCAAAGAAAGGCAAGTGTAGTTTGCAGTGCCAATTATATACTAAGGTATATAAGCTGGACAGTGGCTGGATGGCAATAAGAAGTGAAGGTGATTTGGCTGCCGAGTGAATCTCCGAAGTGCCTGGTTTCCTGGAAAAATAGTCGGGCAGGCCGAGGAGAGGAAAAGCGGGAGCAGTAACCCCTCGTCCAAAGGGCTGGAAGCGGCGCTTCCCCGCGGGGCGGCCGGAGGGACCAGCGGGGGAACCGGGATGGGGAGTGGGGGCACGGCAGAGGATGCAGCACCTCACTGAACCCGGCGACCTCCCCAGAACTGCAGGATCAAATGTCCCTTAAGGGGCGCACAACCTTAATTTGCCGTACTTAACACCTCTAAAGCGGTGTAAATGAGCCTCCGAGTACCAGCCAAAGCTTGAATCTGCAGGCCGTGCTGCTACCCCCAGATGTCTTTCTCCTCCACTGCCTTAGGGGTCTGAATATGCCTTGGGAGTAACATTTTAGCTCACGTAGGAAGAAGAAGTTAAAAAAAAAAAAGTTGATCTCTGATGCAATTATCAGTTTCTGAAGCCTTTGTTCCATAGAGACAACAATAGTTTTGATTCCCTGTAATGACTAATTATATGGTGAAGAAAAGTGAATACAAAAGTTCAGTAAAATTATAGCTTAATTCTCAACGTAAATTAGATTTCTCAAAAAACAATGCTTATGATCTACCCACCCTATTTAATTTAAAAGAGGTGATTATTATCTCTTTACAGCACAACAACCAAAATTAACACCTCTTTCCCATTGCTGACTATGTTTTAAGGTGTTGCGTATCTATCAACACAATTAATTTTGAACTGATTTACTTGTTCTTCAGAAAGAATAATTGGGCAACTGAGAAAACGAGTGTCCTTAGAGCAGAAAGTAAGGCTTGCAGAGTATTATCTCCATTTAGGGATACTTCAAACTCAATTTTCCATATTTCTTAACCTCTCTGCAGAAAAAGCTAATGAGAGTTCCAGCCAACAGTGTGTTTCTTTCTCTCTCAGTCATTTATCTGAAGTTTTTGACATTGATGCTTGGAAATAAAAACACTGGAAATCCTGTGTCTTAACTATGTAACCTACATCTTTTGAGTTCTGGATGAGTGACAAAAACTAAATACCACAGTCTTTATGTTAAGAAATGATGTATTAGGGGAGGAAGTGAAGCATGGAGGACAAAAAAAGTTTCTGATTTGGGGTGTTACACACTTTTTGCAATCAGAGTCTCGCTTTGGGCCTGCACAAGCTCTGAAGATTCACAGGTGGAGCACAAGTCCCTGGAGATGCCCAAGCAGTTTATGGTAGATGACCCAAAACTCAGAGACCAAACCTGTTCCTCTCCACTAATATGATTTTCTCAGGCCTTCCAGAATGCTGAGAGATGTGTGATTTTGTCTTGGTGGAATATTCTTTCTCTTTGCAACTTGGAAATTAGAGAGGACAAGAGAGTGTCCTGAAGGCAGAGAGAGCAGAGCATGCTGCAGCAGTACCATCAGCCAAACTCTTGACACAGCATGTTGCAGGAGATGAGTCCCTGGCTGAGTATAAGGAATAGCTGGGAATTAACAAGGTAAACACATTCTACTGTAGGGAAAGTGAGACAGCTTTCATCAGGACAATTGACAAAAGCACGAAACCCAAAACTGAACAACAGTGGCTTGACAAGTATGGCTTCAGCCTCCATATGTCTCCTAAGGCCCTTATTTCCTAACATCCAAGGTTTCTCTGGCAGCTCCACAACCTTGTCTCCAGCAGAAGCATTTGTCCACACATATATTACTTTTTTCTGCCTATGATGTGAACAAATATGGCCTTTGTGTCAAAAATCATCTATTTTGAAAACACAAAGAAAATTTCCAAATTTTGTACTGCTGGGTTCCATTTGAGGTGAGGGGGTTATGTAGCTGTAAGAACAATCTCCTCCACGACATCATATCAAAAAAATGGACAGGACTCTGCCATCATCTCAAGTCTCAGTGAGGGTTGTTCATTCACCGGGAAATGATCATCAGCCCAAGCCAGTTCCCAAAGAGTGATCCAGCAGAAAACACTCCTGTAGTAATTTCCTAACCTATCCACTCTCCTGTAATTTGATTTCTTTGTTAAATTCTTTAGACTTGGCCACAAAACTGAGGTCATTTTGTCAAACTATGAAAAAGGTTTTGTTGTTAAAATTAACTTTTACAGCTAGTGTAAAGCAACTTGACACAAAATCCATTAAAGTAAGATTAATGAGGGATGGCAGCAGAGACTGAAAAAAGGGTTGGGTGAATGACTGATTTTAACGGATCTGTCAGTGTAGCACAGCAATATAAAATGCAGTAAGGCATCTGTAAGTGGAAGCAAAACTCCTCAGCACCACCTGAGGTATTCAGTGTGATAGCATCAGTTATGACACCCTCTTTCAGTAGTCATGTGAGCATAATACATGATCCCAACTTAATTTAGCTTCAGTCAACATGAGGTATTAACAGGATTTGTATCCAACTGAAATAATGTACTAGTTTATTGAGGATGTGAACCTTGGTTCNAAAAAAAAAAAAAAAAAAAAAAGAAAAGAGAAAGTATTTAATAGCATAGGTGTGATGAAAAACATGGGGTTGCTTGAGACAAAAATCTTGCAACATTACCTTTTGTACTGCGTTGTCAAAAAGTTGTTCTTCTCAAACTCTGTTTAATTGGTATATACTTTTATTCCGTACAAAGAAACCCTCATTTTTTTTTTTCATTCACTGACAGCATTTCAGAAATATTTGATGTAATTACAGTGACTTCTAAGAATCAAAACCCTCTTAGAGTAACAATGTATCAGACTCAAAATTTTAGCATTTTTTAAAAGAAGTGAAGGAGGAATTTGCAGCACACATGCTTGTGATATAAAAACAGCAGGGACAGGATTTAGCCGAAAGTTTAGCAAAAGTATTTAAAAACTAATAAAAGTATGAAATGCAGTAAAAAGTATGTGGATCATTTTTTAAAGAATTCTTCCTACTGACAGGTCTGGCAGAACACCCCCACTGGAAGTATGTCAAATACAGAGCAGAACTGAGTATTAATAATGACAACCCATTTACACAATCTTGTGAAAAAAGCTGATGATTCACTAGTCCATGTAAAATATCTCCCAGGAAGGTTTTGCACCCTTTTCTCTCATGGTGCTTGTTCCACCTTTAGTGGAATCTCCTTTATAGAAATGGGAGAATAGGAAACAGAGACCAAAGGGGTGGGTAAGTAAGTAAAGAGAGCTGTGCCCTGTGACAGTCAGATTTTACAGTGTGTCAAATGTTATCACAGAGCCCAGGAAATATGATTAATCTCACTGACATCAGTGGAACACTTTTTACTATTTATAAGGGTATTGAATTTTGCTCGAACGGCAGTAAAAGAATCAATAAACAACAATCCTCTGATATATGGCCATATTCACAGGTAACATATTATCACTGAAGCTTTCAAATATTTTGTAAGAGCTGTGGACTGAATGGGAAAAATATGTAATCCACTCTTTAAAATAACTTTTCTTCTGATTACTCAACAGTCATCTGTAGAAAAGCTCTGTCCCTGAAAGGTTATCTGGTTTCTTCTTATACCAACTCAGCTAATAAAATCTTCCTACAAATCTTGCTGTGCTTACCTGAACAGAGATCTTTACAAACCTACCGAAAGGAAATGAATTTTTTGTGTATAAACATATGCTAAAAATACTCTTTTCCATAATCCAGGAATCTAACAAAAACACAGGCTAGCTTATCACTCTAAAAGGTAAACCAGAAAGGGAACTGTGTTGTCTTCTTTTACTTAGTGTGCTTGTGGCAGCCCAAAATGCTCAGGAGAATCTAACTCTGATGGATGTTGTACAAGAGATGGTGCTCTCAAAGATTTACAATTTAACCCTTGCCTTTGAAAGAGGTAATTTTCCCTGATAACACTATGTCTCAGCCTCCTAACGTGAAACAGTCAGCCTGTGGCCTCTGAGAACAGAGGGAAAAAGAGCTAAAAAAGGCATGTCAGCTGAGATCTCAGTTTTAGCGGTTTACTCTGAACAGTGGTTTTGGATATGGAAACCTTCAGATAACACCGCTCTACGACTGAGACTCAGATTCTTAAGAGCAGTGTTACTACATTTCAATAATATAGCTATTTGTCTGTAGACTATCACACCATCTGAGGCACTTGCTGCTTTTGATTACCAGCTATTAGCTGGTGAATGCCTGTATACCTGCACATATCTCAAATGTTACCATTAACTTTACTACATCTTTTTGACCGTATGGTATGTCAAAGCACTTTATCTACATGTTTAGAAAGCTATTCAACAAGGATAGATTGATATAAGTCCAGGGAATCCAACTGAATAGCAAGGGACAGGATACTATTGCACTAGTACTATTGCACCAAAGCTAGACATCACTTTGCAACTTTGCAAGCTTAAAATCTGAAGTTTGAGATAGGAAACACGGGATGCTTCAAAGATCAAGGGGAAAAATCACCACTTTGGCAACACAGCAAAACTGGAAGTTCAGAATGTATTGCACTGTGAAAATGTAAATAAGGAACCATTTGTCAAGATGGTTTTTGATG
>VZRU01015657.1:451601-571029 GCA_013398155.1 Pedionomus torquatus | reverse complement strand
TTTTTTTTTTTTTTTTTTAGCTGTTCATCATATCTGAGAGCCGTCATTCTGCCAATATGGTATTTGGGGCTTCTTTGTTTATTTTCTCTGTTATTTAGTCAAACAAGCTACCTTTACAAGTGAAAAAGAATTATCCATTTGTCTCTCCCATTTGTCCTCTTCCTGTTCTCTCTTCCTTAAAATATGGTCATGAATTTAGCTCTACAGGTTAAATGAGGAGGGTGGTGACATCTGTTTCACCCTTTTGTTTTGCAGGTCTTGCTTGGTGGAACTTAGGGAGTAACCGAGTGAAGTGGTTTAAGTGGGACTGGAACAGTATCTATCCTGGAAACGCATGTTTGTAGAAATAAATGAAGGAAAATCACTAAAAGATTTTCTATCAATTAAAACCCTGAAAAGGATGAAAACTGATCTGCTGGGAAATTACATGCCATATTAAATATACAGTTTTGTAAGTATTTTCTCTCTTCCTCTGTTTAAAGGTTACAGAGATATTAAAATGTCCTACAGTTTCAGAACAAAAGGCTTGATTTCTTATATCAAAAATAATGAAACTGTAAAATCTGCAAGTAATTAATAAATCTCAATTTAACTACAACAGATGCTCTATCTGCATTTCTTGACCTTACATACTTTGTGTGCCTGCTTAATCACAAAGTATTGCGTTAGGCCCAGCCCTGTTCTAGCGAAGTCAACAGCCATAACTCTGCTAAATACAGAAGTTGGAAGATATCTGTGAGAATGGAGCTTAATATTAGCTTTGAAATTTTTTGCTAGTGTGACTTTTGAATTGTGCTCTTGAACTACCTGAATGTGTTATCGGTATTTTAAATACATTGATGTTTCCACTTTGTTGTAAAATTAGGCTTTTAGTACAGGACAGTATTTAGCAATCTAGTACCAGCCATCAGTTTGATATCAGCCGTGACATTATTTAATTTTCAGAATCACAGAGGTTAAAGCTCACTGAACTATAAACAGTTGGAAACATGGAGTGTAATCCCAAGGCACAGCTCTGCACAAGCTGTAATTTAAATCATATTGCATGCTAAGCTGAAAAGGCAGTGCAGGTCCCAGAGGGCATGAATAAATCTGCAGTCACTGATTTGCCACACACATTTGTGTTGGGATTCTGTAACTGTGCAAATGTGATGTCTTCCTTTAGTGCAGAGGACCTGTCATCTACTGAGATATGTAATTAAATAACCCAAAGAACAAAAGCAATTACTTAGCCTTACAAGCACTCAGACTGGAATTTACATGACTTCGTGAACAAAGAGAAGGGGAAGTTATGAAGACAGAGAGAAAGGGAGGCTTTGAGTCTGCAATTTAATTCACCTGTGCCTAATGCTAGCTGAGATGTTAATGTATAGACCAGGTATCCACATACCTGGCTTACTTTGAACTAATAATTCCGTCATCACAAACTCTGCTCTGAAGTGGATGTTTCTCCATCCGAGGAGCCAATTATATTTCCAGCTGGCTACGTGCCACATCAGGTGCCGGCTTTGAGCAATCAGTTGTGTTAATTGCAAGCAACACTGAATGCCTTTTGGGACAAGCAATTCACGGTTCAGGAATGTTAGTGTAAAGGGGGTTAGGTTCAGCCCCATTACCAGGAGCAAATCACAAAGTTTGTACAGGTTGCAGACTAACAGTTGTAATTTTATGGAATGGAGGAAAGAGGTAGGAACAGACTAAGGGTCTGTATCCTCACAGCATTTACTCTGCTGGGTGTGCTGGGCATCTCAGCTACTTGGTGGAGTGGTGGCTATGTGGTGGTGAAGCTCTTCATATTTTAAGATCCGCCGCTCTGTCCTCCCATTCCTGTGGTTCTGTCAAGTATTCTGATCCAGGCCAATAGGGCAAAAACATTGGCTCAAGAGACAACTTCATCAGTTGCCCATGAGCATGGTCTCCTCCACAATTGCTGACATTTTTCTTCTTTGTGTTTGTCACATTGGGAAAAAGAACAATTGAAAAATGCATAGTGGTTGTTTGATGTAGGAAATAAATATTCTGAGGGAATAAGTAACAGTGAATGCCATAAATTGATGTTGAAGGGCAGATTTATATATAAAGCAGCCATTAGAGGAATGAGCACATTAATGAAATAAGCTGAGCACTGCAGTGAGTAGAAACCAGTAGATATTCTCATTTATTATCAGCTAAAGATCTAGCTTGTGGTGTTTTTTAGTGTCTAACTTTTGTCTCAGTACCTGAATAACAAGATTTAGCTAGTCTATCTTTTCACAAGGGTTGATTTCTAATATGTTTACCCATGAGTTGTGGCACCAGCACTATATAATAGAAGAACCCTGCCCAAATGTTGGAGGTGATGAATGGGAAGCTTGAGTTGAATCATTAGAGATAAAGGGAGTTAGTGTGTGGCAGGGAGGGGGAGGAACTGGTACAAACCTCAAGGTCTGCAGGTGCTTAGAAACAGCATGGAGGCTCAGGAAGTGTCTCTAATACCCTTTGGAGGCTCAGTCCCTTGTATCCCACATGACTGTACAAAGAAAACTTCTTAAAACAAAGCCATCTTATTTCTCCCTTTAACACAGACAAAAAACATTGCCAAATACTTTTTCGTCTGAAGCTGTGAATTTCATTAAACTGAATGCGCAGCACTCTCTATTTTTGTGTGTCTGAAACCTCTAATTCTCCCCCCACCGCCCTGCGGCCAGCGTGCTCTAGTCACATCACACTTAACCTTTGCCTTGGCTTCTCAAAAAAGAATTTGTTTCACTCTATTCACGGCTTCAACAGTTTGGCAAACTGCACTTGAGTGCTGCGCTGGGCCTTTATATTGAACACACTAATCTGATTGTTTTTCCACTCTACAAACTTTGGGTCAACAATCAAGCTGCTGCCAGAAACTAATTAATTTGCAAACAGGCCCCATTTTCACAGGGGGAGAGCTTTTGAAACCTATGTCAGCAGAGCTGGTCACACCATGGTGACATGCATTGTCATGGCATCCACTTTTCTGGGTAATTCTCCTCACTAATTTTTCACCACACACATGAACTCAAATTACCCAGTCAACAGTAAATCTCTATTGAATGGCCACCAAACTCTGAACGTGGTGGCCTGAGAAGAGGAAATTGGTATTGACAGGGTCAACACTCATTAAATTGATGGCTAGAGCAGAAGAGGTAAAAAAAACCACAACACAAGAACATAAAAAAAAGATTCAGAAGTATGTCATATCCCAATGAAGGGGGCTGTAACAGACCCATTCCAGCTTTGTTTAAATCAATTAGTATTCTGCTGTGTGATTCCCTACAAGCGGATTTCTGGTTAACTTTCATTGAAAAACCGGTTGGTTACTTTTGTGAACAGGAAAGGAGGAATAATTTGGTAGCAAAAAGTCACTGTTTTTCAAGCATCAGAGCTGTGATGAGCCCTCATAGAGATCTCAGAGATCATGGGAAACCTACTCGAATTTTCAAAACCTATAACACAAAGGCTTTGTCTTTGGCATCTTGCCACCAAATCTGAACTTTCCTTTTCCTGAAGCAGATTTGGATCTTTGCAAAAATAATAATTACAAAGAAAACCATGTTGTGTAATTTAAAGTGGGGCCTACACCAAAAGCAAAGCAAAGTGCAGTTTTAAAACCTGAACACTACACCTGTCCTGGACAAATTACCTTTTTTTCCCTATTGACATTCATCTCCAGGGCAAGAGGAGAGGCTTCCTATGAACAGATGCATGTCAGTAATGTGTTTATACTTATACATATTTGTATAGATAGAAATGATCCTTTTAATCTTATATTAACTGAAAGTACTACACAAAGCTTTCTAGTAGAGATTTTTGTCACAGCTACCTCTGCTTGAGTTATATTATCACCTCCCTTATGCAAACAGACCAACACTTTTTGCCAACTTGAAAAGTTACCCATTGAAATAAATACATATAAATAAAAAATCTTCTTAGTTTTAAAAAAAAATCATTCTGGAATACATAGAATATTACTGTAGCTACTGGTAATCTGACCATTGCTGTTGTCTGTTATTCAGTATGAGAAGGGTACAGAGCTGGGGACATCCAGAATCAAGAATGTGACTCATGTAGCTGGAGTCTTACACTGCTGGAGATGGCAGATGAGAATTGGATTTGTTCATCTAAAATTATGTCTATAAAAAGCAACTCACCTGGGTCATCAAATTTGATTCTGAACACCCAAGCAAGGTCATCCAATTTGCCCTGTACAGCCAGGTGCACTGATTTATCCACATCTACCATCTAGCCAGGGCTTGTTCTGCCTCATTTGTCTAATTTCCGTCTAAGAAAACTTCGAGCATAGATGATGGGAAGGGCTACACTGTCAGGTCTCACCATGAAGTGAAGGTCACCAGGATTTACTGAGTCATATTCACCACTAACATAAACCTGCTAAAATTTAGCAATTCTAAGGCACATCACCAATAGATCAGTTCAGTGTACATGAGTAAGTGTAGATCCCAGAGCTGGCAATCACAGCCAAGTCTCTATTTAGAGAGAGACTATGCACTGATCTGCTTGAGACTGGGGTCATATCCCACAGTGCTTGTTTTGAGAGCAATTAATTTCCTTCCTAGTACGTGCAGCAGACGAACTTCTCTGGTCTCTGGTGGAAACAGTGCACAAAGCATTGAACTCTGAGCTCCACTATTATTTTTGATCTTATATGCTCTACAAAAAGAGTCACAGTATGAATTGCAGCAAAGCATGGCTTCCAATCTATACTCCCAGCTGTTATTTTTTTGGTGTGGAAAATAAGACCTAAATAAGCTAAAACCCCTAAATGAGCCAATGGTTAACCATGTAACATGTATCTATATACTAAGTCATGCGTTCCTGAACTAATTTGTATCCTGACTTCCACAAGCATATTGTGGCTATAGCTCAGACCAATATGTTTACTAATGCAAGTCTTTTTACACTGGGTCATATTCTCTAGAGTGTCAGGAAGTCTTCAAAATGTGTGGTGAAACCAGTGGAATGTCTCGTTCTGCTCATCTTCCCTATGCATTTTTTCCACTCCAGGCTCAGAACTTATCCTTTGGCTACATTTACAAATTTTTCATACCTAAACAAAACAAAATCATGGAATCACAGAATCTTCATGGTCAGAAGGAACCTCTGAGATCCTCGAGTCCAAGCATACACGCCACAAAAAAATAAAAAAGAAAAAAGGAAAAGGAAAAAAAAAAAAGAAAAACCAACCAAACAACAACAACAACAAAAAATGTGAAACAAATCACTCATCCCAACAATCTTGGCCACTAGAGCATACCCTGAAGTGCCACATCTACACGTTCCTTAAATACCTCCAGGGATGGTGACTCCACCACCTCCCTGGGTAGGCCATTCCAGTGCCTGACCACCCTCTCAGTGAAGTCATTGTATCTAATATCTAATCTAAACTTCCCCTGCTGCAACTTCAGACCATTTCTTCTGGTAATGTGATCCACAGCACCGAAATTTAATGAAGAACATTATATAATCCTAGACTACTGGGGAAAGGTGGAGAGAGAGAAAGAGAAGATCTGTTTCCTAGAAAGATTTAAAATAATTTCATTCAGGCCACTTGATGGGAGGTTAAAATTTTTCTGGTTGTCTTTACCCACTGTCTTCATGATCTTCCTCACATCTGGAGGAACTGTAAGGCACATTCCCTGACTGATATTTGGTCTTTCATTTCAGAATCACATACTTCTCTTACTTTGTATAAAGATACAGCGAGCAGTTTTCAGACAGGATGAATCAACTGGTTCAAATACACAAGTATCTTCCCATCAAGTATTCAGCTGGACCTATGGCTTCCTGAGTTGTAATCATTCCATGTCAGTGACTGCATAAATGTCAATTAATGACGTTAAGAAAGAAGCAACTATTTTGTGATTTCAGAAATTCTACAGCTCTTCCAAGAGAAAACGAACGGGTTGTAATAAAAATGTATAGAGGAAAGACTTGCTAGATTGCAATGAGAAAAACAATTTAAAAATCATATTCAGTATCACAAATTTGGATCTTTAAGGGAGAGAAACAAACCCACCCTGTAAATTGAATTTGTATTCCATTCTGTTCACGTTACTGTGCCACCGTCACCATAGTTTCTGAATACTTCCTAGCACTGTGTTAGGTGACATTAGCATTTGTCACACATGGATTTTATCACTGTGAAATTATTTATTACTATTATTAGCAAGGAAGATAATGGGAATGGGGGTGGGAAAGTGTATTGAGTAAGAAATGAGACTTGCATATATGGACATGTTTTGCTCCTGCAAGGGTCGGAGTTGTTCCTGTCTGTATAAGCAGTGATAGGAAAGTGCAGAACTTGGTCTATGCTACAGCCTGTGTGATAGGAGATATCAGCTGACTAATTTGGTTCAAATATAGAAATGCATATTTTAAATGCAAAGGAATCTGGTGGGGGCGTGTGTGTGTGTGTGTGCAGACCACCAAAAGAACAACAAAAAATGAACACACAAGAAATTCCTCTCACTGTTTTCACTAGTTAGGTTGTTTAAATATGCTCTTGTAAACTTATGGAAATGCATACCTGGGAGAGACTTCTACTCACTGCAGCCCCTTGCAATGTCAGGCAAGTGTGCTACATGACAACACATAAAATGTTATTTAAGCTCTTTTTTTATCCATCTAGGTTGCCTCACTGACTACTTGACTACTTCCAGGGATGCCTCACCCCTGGAAGTATTTCAGGACAGGCTTGATGGGGCTTTGAGCAACCTGGTCTAGTGGGAGGTTCCAACCCCCTGGTCTAGAGGGGCTGGAACTTGATGATTTTCAAGGTCCCTTCCAACTCTAACCATTCTATGATTCTTTTGGGCATCTTTTTTTTAGTTTCATTCCCCCCATGGTTTAAGACTTCTAATTTGAAGATTAAATATATTCATATGCAGTTCATACCCTGCTTTTTTTTAATTGTCCTTTATTTAAATAGCTCTTGGCTCGCTGGAGATTTATTGTATTTGTAGCATCTATCACCTCCTTTCTCCAAGAATATCTCAGATGTACTTTATGCAATAACCTTTGGGTACCAGGATTTTGTCTATGCTGGCAGGCTGGCTATTTTCCACATTTGTTTATCATTGGTGGCATGCATTTTAGTACCTTCTCTACATCTGGATTGGGAATGTGTAGGTGATGAGCTGAAGTGGGTAACTAGGAAGTGGGGACAGTGGCACAGAAGAGGGATGTCTCAGTAGGTATGTATAGGTAGGAAAAGGGTTTGGTGCAGATGATCTAGACAAATTATAGATTCAAGGATGCAGCAAATGAACACATCCAAGTCTCAGCAGGAGTGGTTGCAAGACAACAAATATTCATTTCTAAACATCTTGACACATTTAATACATTTTATTACAGAGGCAAAAATCCTATAAACTAGTTGCAGTCTTGTCTTTCTCTTGCCATACATTCCTCCACTACACAATACATATATATTCAAAATTATGTGGGGATGTTGCCAGTGCTGGGACATCTAACAAACTGCCATAAGCGGAAACAACATAAAGTGATGTCTAAAGTTCTGTATGAATGCCAGGAGAGTATCAAGTCCATGTTTTGTGCCTTGGAGCCTGTGAAATTTAAGAGGGCATTTTCTTTTTTATTGAACAGTCGCTCAGCTTCTATAATTCTCAGCTGTTTATGTAACCGTAAAGTAAAGATTACCAAGGACAATAACCCCAGGGGACTAAGCACAGCTACTACCCCACTTTAAAAATTAAGCCATGGAAAGTATGCTAAAATAATATTATAGAGCTGATTTAAACCCATAAAAAGCAAGGAAATTCCAAGCCAAGGCTGGAAATCCAGACTGACAGTCTCCTTTAACCCCAGGTCTAGTAAAGAGGGTGAGCAGGGCCAGGATTTCCTCACTTTTCTGGGGTGTAAACCAGATTCATAATACTATCTTAATGCAACTTTTGTGATTTCATTTCCTTTCAAATCTTCTGCAGCCCAACTCTGTTTTGCTTTTAAAATAAATGTTTATGGTATTTCATTTTACAAAATGTTAACAATTTAAGGCCAGATCCCCTGTACTCAAGTCAGGGAAGATGAGAGTGGCTCCAAGCTTTCCTTCCACTCCCCCAATCCTCAGCTTGGAAACTGCCTTCAGTACATAGCTTTTGCGTTGCTTAAGCATTTGCTTTGGTACACTGCACTGCCGTTTCTGCTTTCTTGCCTCCAGCCATGCCCTTGGCCCTTGCACAAACGCTGCCGTGGACACCGTACAGCAAACACTGGGCACAGTTCACCAGGGAGCTCCCCGGTACTGGGGGAAGCTGCTCTGGCCTCCTCACACCTCCTACTCATCCTTTTTCTATTGCTGAAGCAGTTCATAGAACCACAGTTTGATCTGTGCTTTCTTGAAATAACAAGGGTTTCTGATGGGTCTAAACTATAAGAGGCTATGACACGTTTAAAAGAAAAGATGGGGTTTTGCCTATAGGCAAAAGATATAGATGTAACATCAAAGCTCCTTATAGTAAAGCTGGAGAGTGGATGTTTGTTCAATTTCAGGTTGGTTTTTGTTCCTGAGAGTTCAAAACTACTCTTGACCCTCATTGAGACCAAGACAGTCAACACTTTTTTGTGCAGAGAAACTCCATGCACTGAGCAGAGGAGCCAATAACATCCAGAGTAAGCATGTACATGGCTTATAACAAAGTATGTGATTCAGTCTGGGGTGCTGAACTGCAGCTTTTTGTATCCCAGATTACTTCCCTGAGCACCAATTTATTTTGATGTGTTTTTGTAAATGCCTCCATGTCACTTCTGGCCAATTCCTTATCAATAATTAAATATACACTGCCTCAGTGACTGATGTATGGTTCCCCATCTTCTAGATGAATGCCCAGACTACATGGCTATAGAATCAGTCTCCCTTGCTTTATTTGGCCTAGTGACTTTTTAATTATTTATACAAAATGAAATGTCTTTAGAAGCCTGTGATTACTTAATATCTTTAAAAGACTTAAAAAGTCTTCAAGAGCTGCTGATCAGCACCTTCCTTTGGGCTGGGCGCAGTTCAAAGCTCTGGCCCCAGTAACATTTAACTTCTTAGGAAATGTGGAGCATCTCCAAAAAGTGACTGTATGATCTCAGTAGGAACTCCGTGTTTGTACTTAAATCCAAAATACTTAGTCACTTTGTGCAATGTTGTCCTACTTTTACACCAGTTCAGGAGATATTTGAATTCTGCAAAAAGCTTGCAGTTCTCAATGTCTTCTCCTCTCCATTTTTGGTCCCAAGCAGCTGTGTTTTCTGCACAGGTTTTCAGCTCTGACCTTAGCCTTAGTATGGGAAAAGTAGGTTCAAGTTCCTGCTCTCAACGAAGTAAATATTAGCAAGGACTTTATTACTAGATGCCTCACCACTTAGCTACTAAACTACATGGGGACGAGGGTTTCTCAGAACTGTTGTTTTTACCTAGTTTTGAGTATATATCCATTAGAATAGTTGGTTTTAACCTGAGGCTAAACACACCATAGAAAGCAACCAGAGAAGCACTACTCAGTAGCAATCCATTTACTAAAAAAACATATAAAGTTCTGCAAACAAGGTTCAAAACTAGTTTATACAGATTTTTAAGAAGGCAGATACAACTCATTATTCACTGAGTGCTAATTTCATGAAAAGTATATCCATTTTATATATGTATAAACACAAAAGTTCGTCTATAATTATACTTAAGAGACAAATAACAAAAGAAAAAAATAATAAAGGGACTATCATGCCTGTAGAGTTTCAAACACAAACAATTATCATTTTTGGATTTTCCTGTTAGATGCAGAAATTAGGAGTAGTGTGTGGAATGGCTGCCAGGACCTTATCATTGGGAAATAAACAGTAAAGTCTTAGAGCCTTTAATAGGAAAGTTGCAGTACAGATTTTAAGACAACCTTTCCATATAAGGAATGTAAACTTATTAAGTTGCGATGGAGAGATGGAATTCAAAAATGTACTGAAGGATCATTGTCTATTAAATTATAGACAGTTATGAGAAGAATTTCTAAAGGCCTCAGTTTGATTCTTGCCTTTTTATTGTAAATTAGCTTGAAACTTTTCATACAGGAACATAGTGTAAGAACTACGCTGAGAGTGGAAAATCATCTTCACCCTATGCTATGATAAATGCTGCCCTTCTACTTCAACACTCATTTTGGACAATATTTCTAGAGATCTTGAGGTTCGTCAGCTCTTTATGTGTGTCTTCTCCTCCCCATCTTGAGCACAGAGCAGTTGTGGTTTCTGCACCCTGTCAGATGTGACCTTAGTGCTAATTTGGGAAAAGCAGTTCTCACATTTAGTGCTGAAAGACCGATAACTGAATCCACAAAGGAATGACACATTTTCAGCGGTGAAGTACAGGGGCTGTGGACAATGGCCGTGCTTTCCCACTGCATGAATCCTCCTGACTCAGCTGTCACTGTGCAAATCTACTGCACAAAAGCAGATTTTGCTTGCATGATTGCATTTTATGTCATCATAACTACCATAACAAAAGTGGGTGTTCTGCTATCTTTAACATATTATTACTCCATCAGGTACCAAGATAGATGGATATGTCTGTAACTTTTCTACCTTACTTTTTCCTGAACTCCAGAAATCTTGTCTACTATTACAGTAAAATAAACCAATGAAAAATATTTCTGGGTTACTGGGCAAGCACAGACTGTAGAACTGAAATGTGATAGACCTGAATCTGTCCTCACTGTAGTCCACATGAATTCTGACAAAAGTAAATTTAACAGGACAAAAATCATATTGATACACCCGGTCATTTACACATTTAACTGAAACATATATCTAAAGCACATATCTTATATCGAGTTGCTTATCCCACCTGCAATAGTACTTTGTGGTTATAATTATGAGTTAGGGATTGGTTTTGTTATGGATTGTATTTACAGTTAATACGATAACCAGTATCATACTAGAAGTCCCTGACTGTAGCTAATAAGAAGCCATGTTGTTAGAACACAGTCTGTTCGTACACATTAAAAATTTGTGTGAACAGTTTGCCCTAAATTGCAAAACCACATAAGAAAGCCTGAAGCTCAGCACATATATAAATAATGTGGCTAGGAGTGAAAAATATCTAAGAACAAAATATTTTGTGAATTCAAAAACAAGAATGCAGATGCAAGCAGTGTGTACAGTAAAAGTGGCTAGTCAACTCTTCAAAAATTAAAATATAAATTAATTCAGAGTAGCTACAGTTAGTATTACTGGCTCACTTAAATAAAATGTCAGCTTTTTTGGATAATGAATTCTCATTTCCAAAATGTTCATACCCTTGTATAACTAAAGCCAACTGTAATTCCATTTAAGCTATTGGAATGTTGACTTCAGTAGATCTTGGGTAGAGACTCAGATGCATTTTAACGTATTTTCGTACATGAAGCCAAAACCAGATTTTCTCTGAAATTATCCCTCTCTCCTCATGGAGGCAAACAAACAGCTACAGGCCTGATTAGTAATATCCATACAAAGCACAAGCTATTGTGCCTTGGTAAACTATTCGACACTTTGTTACCCCAATACTTCAAAATGCCCAGGACTTCTTTAACTTTTTCCAAATTAATGACAACTCTGGCCTGCACAGGAAGCTCTGCTGATTCACTTTCTGCTGGACTTTGGTGGCCAGTGTCAGATTGCCTTCAGTCTCATCAAAACTTAAAGCCTATACAAGGCATAGTCCTGCCCCAGGCTCTGTAGCTACTTTGTGTTGACGTGTGGCTGATGCCTCCACAAGCCTTGAGCTTCTGTCCAACTTGCACCCTACAGTAAACTGCTCCTGTGGTGTGACTCTGCTAGCCATAGTGTCTGTATATGTTTTAAATTTAATCTCACTCCACAAATCTCAATGCAATTAAACCAAAAATGCTTCTTTATAAATCACTTTTGATTAGTTTAACTGGTTTAAGACAAAATTCTGCTCCAAATAAAAGAGGGGTGTATATGTCACAGATGTTGCTGGAATGAAGCTGTGTGTTGGTCTTTAATGACTAGATGAACGTAACCGGATAAATGTACATTTTACATACCATTTAGCCACCGGGAGTCATGCTGCTCTGTTCTGATTGGATGGTGATGCCCCAGAGTTCGGAAAATGGCAAAGTCCCTGCCCATGAAGTCTGCTGCTGTGCCAGAGTACAGTTCTCCATCTGTGGGAGGAGGTAATTGTAAGCAACATTTCTCAATTTTCCAGTCATGGTAAGTCAGAGAAAGCTGTCAGTCCTACATTTATATTATGTTAATGGGGATAATGAGTAAATTACAAAGCAATAAGCCATATGCAATGTATTGTCATTGAAAATACATGATTAGACTGACTTTCTCACTGCAGAGCTTAACTGTAACCTCTCTCAAATGAGCTATATCTCCTGACCACTAGTGCAGCAGCTTTTCAAAAATATGTTTGGATTCTTAGGTCGGAACGGTGACAGCTTGCACACCTATCCCTGGCAGACATTAGTATGTTGCCCCAAAAAACACCACCTAACTGTGAAGTTACACTGTTTTGAATAGATGTTTGGATCCTTAATCTCCAGATGTTCCTCCCAGCCTATTGGGTTTTTGTCATTCTGTAGGAAACTGGAGAGTCCAGCTCATTGACCCTCAGTTCAGAAAGTCAAGTCCCTTGAATTATTTAATTATTCATGTAGAAACTGCCTTTTGGTGGTTTGGAGGTTTTTGGTTGGTTGGTTGGTTGGTTTTTGTTGTGATTTTTCTTTTTTTCCTCTTGCTTTTTTGTTTTTTTGTTTGTTTAGAGTTTTTTGTTTTTGTTTTTTTTTTTTTTTTCCAGCAAGCAAATCCTCAGAAAATAGTGTTTTCTACAGGAAAGACAGAACATGCCCTTCTCCTCCTGACATCTTTGTAACTGTGATGCTGGTGAAGGGCAAGAGCTAAGAGAGAGAGTAAATGAGATCATTCACTGCTACCCTGACCCCACTCATATAACACTGAACAAGTGAATTAAAAATTGACCTGTGGTACTTCAGCCCATAAGTGGCATATATGTAGCCCAGCTGGAAATGAAACTTAATATTAGAGTCTCAGTGTGTCCCTTCCCAATCAGCTAGAAGTATCGTGGAAGAGGTAGAGAGACACAGTCTAAATTCAAAGAACCAGGTCAAGTCAAATATCTGCCAACTGGTAAACAGAGTAATAACAATAATAAGTACGTAACAATCAGACCCACCACAAAACCCCAAAAATCAGACCCACAGAGACCAAAGAAAGAACAGCACATATCTCTCTGGCATTAATGTAGCAGTATCTATTAAATTACTCTGAATTCAAATTGCTAAAAATGCATTATTTTTAGAGCTGTGCCCTTTTACACTATGTGAAATGAGACACCCTACCCTATACTTTCAATATGGAATTGAAAAGTATTATTCCTTCCAAATGTTGTTTTCAAGCTACTCATCTTAATCAGGTCTTCTATGAAAAAGACAAGTTTGAGATAAAGTAACTCTTTCTTTAAGCTAAGTTAATAAATTTTTCATGGTCATGAGGAACTCTACCATATCCTCATTTAAAAGCATCCTTTAGGAATAAGTTTATCATTTTCATGGCAATTTTAGATATTTCCAATTTCTATGGTAGGACAACCATGTCCAAGTATGCCTATTTGATATCACTGGCATCTTTTCCCCAGAACATTGACACCATGAAATTATGAATTGAACCTACAGTGGCTCTGTACCATCTGGTAGTCATGAAAGTCAGGAAGGGTGAAAACATGATAGCAGAAAGGCGTGGAATTGGATGAATTCACAGCAGAGATTAGAAACAAATAGACCAGTCGTGCCCAGCAGGAGGTGTAATCAGAAGTGAAACAGAACAGCATATCATTAATTAACAATTTATCATTCCTCTATGTCATTTTCAACTTTTTTTTTAAAGGGGATACAATCACTTAATTATAGTGATTGTTACGTACAGGATATGCAGCTGAGGTTTTAAAGCACATAAAATCTTTTTGCTTGTGAAAAGGTCTTTGATGCTATGCTTAACCTTCCTTTAACCTTATCTTCATTTTCTTGTCTTTCAGTCTCTAGTGAGTTCTGATAAACCAATACAAATCAAAGGGGGAAAAGGAAAAAACTCTAAGCTTGATTATCCTTCCAAGCTATCAACAGAACTAAAACTTAACCAAGAAAAAAAAAATCTAAATTTAATATTACATTATTAAAATTTAAACAAATATATGTCAAAAACTTCTTAAAATTTTACATTTGTAGTATTTAAAATTGTAAGGGGTTTTGGCATCTCATCTTCTAACTACATACACAAACACCACTGAAAGTAACATACCTTCCAGGTTTGACTTAATTGAACCTAAGATTTTTTCATGCTACTAGGCTCTTGTGGTTGGTACTTTTTCATTAGTGGTGAGAGAGTCACAAGAACAAAAAATTTTTTGAATTGATTTGCTGTAAAAGATTTCAACTTCTCCCAGATAGAAATACCAAGGAATACCTTTTATATTTGTAAGGCTTTAGATAATTATTACTAAATTCAGGGTGAGCCTCAAGTCACACCCCAGATGTGTGCATCCTTTCAGTTATTACTTTGCAAAAGCTGGGTGAGGACTTTTGCCTCCTGTCTAGACAGAAGTACATTCATCTTTGTTTCCCTCTGCCATCCTTCTCTTGGACTGAAATTCACTCATTGCTGATCTAGAAAATTATTCTTTTGCGTCATTGATAGTCTTTACCATGCTATTTCCATTATTAGTAGTTTTAAATACACTTATTAAAAAAGTGGAAATTAACAGTTTGAAAACTGACATACATTTCTCAAGAATGAAAAGAAAAAAAAAGAAGTTGTCACTTCATATTTCCAGCCCAGCAGCATAAAGTGATGAGTGTGCAGAACAAGCTGATGGCCCTCAGGTGATTGCATAGGAAAAAGCTCTGGTTTTGGACACAAACCACTTTATCCTAAATGAGTAGTATGTTGACATATGAGTACAAACATGAATACATATACAGACTTGACTAAATAAAGAGGCAACAATTAAAGCCCACAGTAGTCTTGAACCTCATATGTACCTCATAGCTGATTTCTAACAAATAGGACAGAAAAGTTCTTTCTTGCTAAGAAGGTACTGTATTTCAAATTACATTGATCCATATCTGTGAGTAAGAATACACTTAAACTGATTTTAAAAAAAATATTAAAAATTGTATATATTTTTTTAAAATATCAGTGAGACACAGGAACACAAACAGCTTTAGGGATTTTGGATCATCAGAGCTTTTGAAAATTCTAAAGGGCCATTTCCTAAAGAGCAACTGACTGATAATGGGACAATGCTGTCTCCTTCTCTAAGATTTTTTCAACTACCCCAATACAATTGCTTTAGTCAAATTCATTCATTGACAATTTTCTCCTGTGGTTACATTCTTTGAAAACTGCGCTGTCTCCCATTTTCCTCCTGCCCTGGAATACCCACTAGCAGTGCTGAGGGACTGCTTAGTCTCTACATTTTCATGCATTAGCCCGCTCAAACAGAGATTGTTTAGTTAGCAGCACAAAGAATGGCTGAATAATGCCTTACATTGCTAGGAACTAGTTATATCATGTTCCCAGCTGGCGTTTACTTTAGGGTAGAGTAGCAATAACTACCTTTAATGAACAACTCTTAAAAAAATAATGAAAAATGCTTGCAGGTGGATGGAACAAGGAACATACACTAGAAAAATAATGGAACAATTTAATAATGATTAACTGTTTGTTTTGGTGAGATTTTTTTTTTCCCAAATATTGATTTTTTTAGAAGACAGAGAAAATTGAAGATCCTTTTTTTACACTAAGTTTATTTCAGCTGAAATGTAAAATAAGAATCCTGAGCACAAATGACTACTAAAGATTTAAACTTACTTTTTTTTTTTTTTTTTTTTTTTTTTTTGGCAAAGTAACCTTGATGTTTTGCCCAAATTCCAGCTTGTGTAATTACTTTTCACTTATCTAAGATTTACCTTCCAATTACGGAGTCAAGAACATACTCTTCTTCCACACTTTGCAAATTCTCTGTTTAGTGTTTCTGATGAAGAACAGAGGTTATTTTTCCCTCCTGTATTTAACCATATAAATTACTCTCACTTCTCAGCCTTTTATCTTCCTGGTAGTTACAATGTGTTACTAATTATAACATTGCATTTTAATGAGTACTGGGTAATTGCTTTACACAGTTGCCCTCTTGAACCTAAGATAAACCATGGTTGCTTGAGAGGACTAATACTTCTGGCAGATGAGGGGCCGTGAGTAGGTGAGTTATCATTTAGCTCAGGAGAAGAGAAAAAGCAGTTCATCCATGATTTTCTTGGTATGAAATGTTTGTGGATAAGTGGTCTTCTGGCCTTCAAGGCCCTATTCACTGCTTCACTCCAGTGCTGCCTACTTCAGAGAGCACTTGGACCAAACCTCTCCATGCAGTCATCCATGCAGTCAGTTCATTCCCTATTCCTCACCTATCGTGGGAGGAGAAAATTCTTTGCCTTGGGTCATCACTTTATCATAAAATTTATGCTTTTTTGACAAATATAAGAATAAGCAATTGTGAAACAGCAGTGAATCTGGTGTACGTTCTGAAATATTAGGGGAACCTCTGCAGTAAAGGATTGAAGTAAACACAACATTACAATCAGTAACAAAATATGACTGTGGGGTAGCTATATGGAGGCAGAGAAGAAAGGGTATTCATATTCAGAATGTGGGAATGTTAATTTTGGCTTCAGCATGAGTTTTGTGTAAGTTCCTGAAGTAGAAATTAGCTATTGGCTTTGAGTGTTGAATTTGCACCATTTTCTGTAGTGTTAATACACCCATGGCTCTAACTGAAGCCTGATTCAAAACAAAATACCATGTTCAATCTAGTCTTTATTAGGAGGAAAAAGTCTACTGTTTATTAGGAGAAAAAATACATGGAGTGAAAATTATAATGGTACAGAGTGGGCTCAAGAAAGCAAAGATGTTTTAAAGACATGAAATCTAAGCCAAGGGAAATAAGATAATCATATTGTGCTGTGCTGAGTGGGGGGGGAGGAAAAAAAAGGAATGTGAAAAGCTAGACACTGTTGACTTTGTGCAGTTGCATACCGGGTATACCATGTAATACTGGCTTGTCATCATTCTCTTTCTTTATTGTATATTAAAGTAAATAGTAAAGCCATTCCCTTGAGAGAAGCTCTGCCACAACTTCAAGTTGCTCCAGGCACTAATTTATACACTGGCCTTTTACACACTTTTTTTTTTTCCTTTCTGTTTGTACTGGGTACAAGTTGGAGCAAGATGTTGATGTCTTTCTTGTTTTTCCTGTTAAAAAGCGCGTCTCCCCAGGGTAGCTCATCACCTGCAATCATTACGGGCTTCGAAGATCAGGAAATGAGGCACACTCAAGACTAAATTTTTGTTGCTATCTATTTTAAATAGCTTAATTTTTAAATGCAGTGTAAATATAATAAGAGTACATGGTAGGCAAAGCCCTAGACTATCAATATGGACAAAGTCCTGAAGAGACAAATGTATCTGGTTATGTATCATCTGACTTCTGAGATGAGAGAATCTGCAATCATCTGAAACCATTGTTGTTCCTATGAATTTGAAGTTGTAATAAATTGCCAAAAAGTTACATGTAAAGGATAAAGTGGCTACAACTGGGCTGAGTCGTTAAGGAAAGAACATAATTTGTTTCACTCTTAATTTCTTCTCACAAAATATCTTTTTGACTTTTTTTTTTTTTTTTTTGTAAAGGAGAAGGAAGAATAATGAACACAATTAATTAAATTATAAAGTTAAACTAATCAGATAAATTCAATCAATTGGATTAGTTCAATTAGATTAACACAGTCTAAGTACTCTATACTTACATATTCCATGAAATTAAATATTACTAATTCAGAAATACCTAATTTACGGAAATCTCTCTGTTCTGGCCAGTTCAACTTTATTCGCCGCCAGATAGATCTCTACAGCTGAAACATCATGTAAAGGCCTAGTCCTGTGGCCACTTCTATATGTCCACCTTACACGCAGGTACAGTTGGATAACAGACATTTTTTGGCAGCAAAACCGATGTAAGAAATTACTTATTCCTGTTCCCACTTTGCTCTCAGCTGTGCTGATGTGATCATCAGTGTGGCCAGCCTGTAAACTAAGTGATTAGAATACCTCCAGAGTCACCTAGTTCTGTGGAGGAGAAATGCTTTGCAGAACCAAGATACAGGGGTATCAAGTGGCCCTTGTGGTACTTGATTCTTGGTTTACACACATCTTGTTTCTCAAGACACCTGGGTCAACTGTGTTAAAAATAAAACTACGATAACTTCAGCCTGGAAACAAAATGCATAAAACAAAGCCTTATCATAGGTGCTACAAGCAGAAAAAAAGCAAGAAAAGTGGCACTATTACAGCGAATGCGCATCTCTCTAAACTTGTATCGTGGCACCTACCCACTAAAAGAGAAGCTGTCAGCAGTTTAGGATCATAAGGGCTTTTCCCTCGGCCATTTTCAAAATGTGAATCTTCCATTCTAAAAATGTTGTCCTGTAGAGTGGAAAAAAAAAAAAAAAGAAGAAAGAAAAAGCAACATTATTTGATGAAAGAACACTAAAAATAAATTAAACTAAATAGAGTGCAGTGTATATGATTCATACCGGGGTTTGTGGCTTCACAGAAATGAAATTACACTAGGTGAGGATATGGCAGAAGTGGCCACCTTCTGATCAGTGTTAATCTGAAGGTTTGTCAAAAACACAAATACACATGCACAGCTTGTGTCTATTCTACTTCACATATAATTTACATGGTTTCATTGAATAGTTTTTGCTGTCACTGAGAATATGTGTGAATAATAGTAACTGAAGTAGCTGGAATTTGAAACTTTTGTCTCTATTTTTCACTGACTGAACTTTCCTGAAATGTCCTGCAAGTGTTAAATTCTGCTTCCTAATCTGAGAATTTGGTGACTTACTGTTTCATGCATCTTCAAATTCAATTTTAACTGCACTGGGAGAGGTATTTTTTTTTTTATTATTTTTCAATACCATGCAATGAAACTTAAAATCTACAGGCTGAAGGCAAAGCATACAGGTATATAAACCAAGATTAAAAAGGGCCTCAGTCAACACTAACTCAAATCAAGGTCAGTAAATCCAAAGCAAGGGGCTTTTCAGTACATTTAATTACTTCAATTTTAACTGGGAACCAAATGTGCCAATCAGTTTTAATAGTGTTTAATCTTACATTTTCCACTGAGGGTAAAATCAGAAGAATAAAGGCATTTTGCACTCTAAGCTTCTATGTTGGCAGAATTGTGGAGGTCACACTGAAAGCTGAAATTTCCATTTCCCACTTGCACTGTACTTAATTTGCTTTACACCTATGTAAGTCAGGGAGCCCCAAAGCTGGGGTAACCCCTACGTACAACAGTTTCTCTGGTTACTTAAGACTTTGCACCCAGTTTTCAGTTGCTTATACCTAAACATTCTCTAAGGCAGATGCTGAAGGACAGTATTTGAAAGACCAAGTAGTTTAGGCTGTATAGGAACTATAGCTTGATACAGTCTTTTTTTTTTCTTACCGACTAATCAGATACCAGTCATCTGTTTCAAGAAAATAAACAAAAAATAAGTATCAGAATATATGTCTAAACTATATGTGTTGATAGTAGAAAGCAACTAAGAAGATGTTACAGTATTTTCCCCTATTTATTTCACAACAGATCTGCTCTTTACCTTGATTCTCAAGCATTTACTGGTTCTACAGACTATCTCAAACTCTTTATCACTCTGAACATCCCTTTCAAAACAGAATCATAGAAGTGCTTGCTAGAAGGGCTCTCTACATATCATGAAGTCCAGGATGACTTGAAAGAAGACTGTTGTCAACAGAGGGTATGGTCAGTTTTGGTTGTCAAGACTTGCCAAGTCATGAAGACCTTCAGGAATGGAAATTTTTATCACCTTTCTGGGCAACTTCCATTGCTCTCATAGTGAAGATCTTTTTTTCTGAACTGAACCTTCCAAAGAACTTGTGAAATTTTGTCCTTAATATATTATAATCTGCAATGACAGCAAAGATGCAAACAGACTGCAAAAGCATCCATTGTAACTACCCTTCCAAGCAGTTATAGGCTCTTCCTAACCTGCCCCTTCAGCTTTACTTCTCCAGCCTAGACTGTCTCAGGCTAGAACTTCATGAAAGCTTTTCTGTTGTGTAAACTCCAGAGTCTTATATTGTTCTGTGCTTGCAAATAAAAGTCACAAAACTGTGCACATCTCTTTCACCCTCAAGGGCAATGCTCCAGTGCTCAGTGCTGGAGAACTGGCACTTCACAATGCTGTGGAGGATGGAAAAAAATATCAACAACTCAAATTTCATCCAGCAATGACTTTGGTAATGTTTTTTTAATGTGAAGATCATTCAGGCAAATAGCTGATGTCTTTCTCATGAGCAGTGAATTCAAGCATTTGGAAGCAGCATTTTCCCTGGCACCCTGCCTTCCCCATCTTGCTTGTCCATACTGAATCCAGGGCCAGGCCAGTGACCAAACATACTTCCAAATGGTATTATTTAAACTTATTGAGTCCATGTTTCTGTAAGTGGGTCACAGGCTATAGCTTTTATTACAATCTTGTTTAATTACATCATGCAAGCGTATATCTCTGTGCATGTATTACATATTTTCAAAGGAACATCAGAAGGCCTTCACATTTCACTCACTTTACTGGAGAAAAAGGTAAAGGGAAAATGGACTGTTAGCAGAATGCTCTATCTGAAGGAGCTTACTTGTAAGATAAAATGTTTGGACACAGCTTCATGAAGTTTGATCCCAGAACTCAAGATCAACCTCCTAAGCATGTTCTTGTAGATGTAGCCTGCCTGATTATGTTTATACAGTCATCCTGTATCTGTAATATCTTGCACAGTATTAAATTTCTTTCTTTCCCTTTGTCTTTCTTTCTGTTTCTTAATAGCCCAGACACATTCCTTGCTTCTATCCAATTTTCTGTCTTTGCTCTTACTAACCAGAAATGAATAAATAATGAAAAAGAAATTTGAAATTCTGCTCTAGGGTTCATATCTAGATCTTACACAATAAATAAAAGTGGTAAATTGAGGAAAATGCTAGACCTCAACTACAGTAATAGAAAATGGCACTAATGCTACAAGTCATTATTGAAAAATGTAATTATCAATCTACATTTTCTTGGGATTTCTTCTTAGTAGATGATAATTGCTCAACCTGCACACCAATGGATATCTGATAAGGCTATAAAGTCAGTGGCCTGACATTTAAAGCAGAATATATTCCCAAGATAATCCCATGTGTCATTATAAAACAAATAGGAAACAGATGTGGAAAGTGATTTTGCGTAGGAAGGATCTGATTTTTGACTGTATTTTTCTGGTTTATGTCACTGTAAGTCTACTGATATTGGTGTGTAGCAGGCAAAAGAGAATGGAGAACTGGGTCAGCCCCAGTCAGAGATGATCTACCCTTCTCTTTGCGTTTGTGGAATAAAGCATTTGAAATAAGAGGCATGACAGGGAAATCCCACAGTGTTTTCGTATTTCAGTTAAAATGTAATGTAGAGACATGTACAATAAGTTTCCAAATGTTTGGGCAAGTAATAATGACAATAAATACATCAGTGTTAAGTGCCAAATAAATGTATCATGGTTAGTCTGAGGCCCCAAGGAGTTTTGATAAACATGGTATAGGAAGTCTAACCTGTCACAAACAGGGAGAGAGCAAGAGCAGCTCTTGGGTTATGACTCAGGGCCAAAATCAGTCTGCTTGGAGCTAGCAAAGACCAAAGCAGTGCTCAGAGGCTTAGGTGGACTTCGGGATGGGTGAGTCTGGCCTTGTTTTGCACAGTACAGCCAAGAACTTTTTGCTAGAAAGCGTGTACATTATTTGCTCTTAGAAAAAAATCCGATCAGTTTACAATTTTACTGCCTCTTGGGTTTTACAATTTAATGCAACAAATGATACTGCAGTGAGTCAGCAAACACCTTAGCCACAAAATGAAAAACTGTGTGTTCACCAAATGCCCAATGTTTCCAAGCTTTGTGAGGGTTGTTACAGAATCAAAACCAGGAATTCATGATAAAGCAAGCTTGCCAGGCTGAAGGAAATTCTCTAGAAATGCAAAAAGATATAAAAGAAAAAAAAAAGGCACTCAAAGAAAGGCCTTTGTAATTCAATGAGTCCAATTTATTGTCCTTCTTTAGTTGCACTGGCAGCCCAAAATGACATTACAATGTATTTCAAAGCTCTGTAATGATCCTCATAGCTAAAAATTCTGCTGTACCACATTTCATTTAGTTGGTGCTGGCTTATTAAACTCTATGTTGATATCTCATTGATGCTTATCTATAATCTACAATAAAACTACTGAAAATGAGAGACTGTTTAGGTCTTGAAATTCCACTAACTCATGATGACAAGAACTGACTGCACACTGATGTTACAGTCACATGACTGCTGGCTCATGGTATGTCATGAATTGTTTCACCTAGTAAATGCTTTGTGTGGTTGAAGATTGTGCTTCTGGTTCCTTAAAACACGTTTTCCTGCAGCACATACTGTGATAGATGGCAAGACTTGGCCAGAAATAACTACAGTTCGGTCCTCGATATGAATGTGAAAGTTATTGTGATTCCCATTATTTGCCCCAATGATCTGTCATATCAAGGTTCTAGAGATTCATTTTCAAAGGACTGAAATATCACTGAAGTAATGTCCAATATCATGATACTGAGTGGTGACAAGATATTGCTATTTGACAAGACTTATTTCATATCTTGCTATTGAATATGTTCAGTCAAACAGTGTACCAATATGATATGTGATATATACATATAAACATATATATACCAACTGTATACCCACATATATATTTGAATATATACCTGTATTATAACTTTTTTAACCATTTTTTGTATCTCTGGCAGCAGCTAGCCCATACAGAATGGTCTCAACAAAGCAAGGACATGAAAGATGAAAACATAGCATACACTAGATGGTTTTGGTAAAAAAAATAAAAATAAATAATAAAAAAAAAATCTTCTTTCCCAGCTTAGTACTATTCCTGGCTTGTGGATAAATATGTGGCTAGTGGCGAAGAGCTAACTAAGCAAAACAGACAGCACTGACTGCTGAATTTCAAGGTGATTTTTTTCTTAAATTTTTCTAGCAATTCACACAGAATTGCAGAGCCTAATGCAGCAAAAGCACTGCAGGTCAACAATGAGTCAAGGTAGTGCAAGCAATTGATCTGAAGAGTCTGTGCTGATAGAGTGTGCACAGCTACTAAAAAAGAATTACTAGTTTAAATTATAAGACACGGAAGACGTAGAGGACTTTGACAGCAGTGATGCTCCCCAGATGCTCTAGTGCAACTGAAGGAACTCATATCCTTACTCTTGTAACCTCAAATCATAAATAGAAGGGAGCACACCTCTAGGGTATCTTCCTGATCTCCACAACAAGCTGCCGAACATTAATGTGTGATGGTCCAGAAATATTCAAGATGCCAAGAGCCTTAGGAACTAACACATCCGTTGTTTAATAAAAAAAGTTAGTCGGCCACAGCTGTGAACATTCACGATATTAACATTTACCTTGCTGTTTTCACAGATTCTGTTGTGCTACCATGAAGTACTTTATAAGACAAATAGGTTAAAGGGAGGGAACACCAAAACCCAAATCATCCCAAAACCCCAGAAAGAGTAACTCCAAAAGATTGCCAGACTGGACTATTTGGAGTATGCACCAGGAAGGAGTATCCATTTGGAGCACATTAAGGCCAACAGCAATGTCTCTGATTCAGAAGTTCCTGGCATTGAAAAATTGTGTTCTCTGGATTATTCAGTATGGGTAAATACAAACAAAAAAGCCGCACTTTCCACTCTTAGAAAAACTTTCAGACTTGTTAAGGTTTAGATTTATCCCCTCTACACAGAGGCATTATTTGGGGTGGCTGAATTTGCAGCCCTAGTCACAGTCAGCAGAAAGTAACAGGTTTCTCCAAACGACAAGTCAGACCAGCTCAGAATTGCAGTTCTCAAGGGCAAAACCTTTCATCATTGACCACAGAGAAAACTTCATGTGAATTTAGGTCTGATGTAAGAATCTTCTGAAATGAACACTGCTGAGACAGCTGAGTGGAGGCACCTGACTTTAAAAACAGATGCTGATGGTTTCATCATTAGGTTTTCTTTTTCTTCCCCCTCAGTTTTTTCTTTCTATCTTTTTTTCCTTCCATCCAATATATTAATTTTAGTGAATTTTTTATTTTCCTCTTGCCTAAGACAACTTTCTGTGCACACATTTTATGACTATATCAAGGATATTTCACAGAGTCTTTTAAGTACATTTCACTCTATGAGAAATGATTTATTTATGAATTGTGTTACTTTTCAAGAATAATTTTAAGTGGAACAACTGTGCAGGATATGGCTATGTTGTTATTGTTATTATATTTCCTATTTCACACTTAATCTATTGAGTCATGAAAACTGTTAAATATGAGGACTTTGGTTTCAGGTTTGGGAATCATGCTGTTATGGAACTTTTAATAAGAAACTTTTATTAAAGTCATCCCTATGGAATGCTTTATTCTTAAAAAAAGTGCAAGTGCAAATAAATATAATGTGAGAAATTATGCAAAAAATACAAATATTAAAACAAATGTATATGTTGAGGCAAGTGGTAATCATTGGGGAAATAGGTGAAAAGTGATTGTATCAATAATGCAACTGTTTTAAATCACTAATTATTTAAAAATAAAATAAAAGAAGAAAAAAGAAAAATAAAAGAAGTGCATACAATGAGCTTCTGACTGTTTCGGCTCCATATGCTACAGGGTTTTTACCTACACCCAGTTGGGGGACACTGGGCTCTGCAAACCTTTATTATGTTTTGGTTTTCCTACTTGAGGTTTAATAGAATTGAGTTATCAGGAACAAGTTTTAAAACCCTGTGGGAAATCACTCTAAGTGACAAATCTTTACTAAAATGCTGTTTCCAAAGAAAGGTCTACAGCTTCCGTAGGACTTGGAACTGAAACTCTCTTGGACTGCTATGCCAAGCTAAAGGGGACAGAAAGGGAACTTTATTAAAAGTGTTTAGCTGCAAAACTGATCATGAGCTCCTAAGAAAATCTGCCCACGTCTCTGTACCTTCCCAGCCTCCCAGTCACTGCAAGACCTCTCAAACAGTCTGTATTGACCTGTGCCCTCTTTTTCAGACTCAAGAAACACTCTTTCCACTGAGCCACTCTACTTGTAGATATTCACTGACATTTTGGTACCTGAAAAATCTTTTTTTAGATATTGACATAAAAGACTTGTTGAGATGACATTCAACACCATGCTTTATTCTGCAGATTGATGAAAACAGAACAAGAGTTCTTGATTTCTATTTCTCCTTTTACCCCAATATGTCAATCATACTAGAAAAAATTCCTGGCCTAAGATATTTAGAAGATGACTTAAGAGGCAGCAGATAACTCTGGTAAGCAAAAGGTTTGTAAAATTGTCTCCCTAGACTAAGTTGAATTTGGGCAACTCGACCTCAACAGCTCTCTTTCAGTCAAGTCTCAGTCTCAACATAAGGCCCACATTTTTCTGCTTTCTTCTGAGATTAAATGAATTAATATTTATTAAATTATCATAGACCTCTTCAGAAAGAAGTTCATATCTATCTATCTATCTATCTATCTATCTATCTATCTATCTATCTATCTATCCATCCATCTATCTACATAAATATAATTAAATGAATTTAATGAAAGGGA
Organism: Pedionomus torquatus; assembly: GCA_013398155.1. NCBI lineage: Eukaryota > Metazoa > Chordata > Aves > Charadriiformes > Pedionomidae > Pedionomus > Pedionomus torquatus. The sequence goes on along the minus strand of VZRU01015657.1, from coordinate 545,179 downwards.
AAACATAGCCAAACGGGCTGTTCAGGAACAGCTGGTTCAGTCTATTCATTATTCCTAGTTTATGATTTTTAAGTGCTTCTGCTTCTGATTCGAAGACAAACCAAGTGTCAATGTCAAACACTGAAGACTTGTTCACACCTGAACATACTAGTTTGCATGCTAATATTGGTATTTATATGAAGAATAGCCTATTTCAAATAACTGTGCAACATATGTAAATAAAAGGAGGGCAGGCACAGTCAAACTGAACAGCTGTTCAATTAGAAGTATATATTTGTGAACTTGCTTTTGCAATATTTCACAAGCTAAAGACACCAGACTTATCTGCCTTTCATGCAACAGTTTTTTGGGGTTTGGTTTTTTTCTTAATAATGTCATGTACCTATTTGTACCAACTTTAAAACACTGCCTAAATTTAGATATTGTTCTAAATCTGAATACCAAAGATAAATCAGCAGACATGAAAACTATCAAGGAATTTCATTATAGTGTCATTATACTATTTATTTATGTAGAAAACCCTGAAAATATAGAGTGATTAGGAAGAAAAAAACCAACACCCAAAACAAACCAAACACAGTTAACATGAATGACAAGTTAACCTTGACAGATTAGTAAAGACACCAAAAATGTCATCCCAATGGCACAGCAGACACTAGATACCATCAAGGATATTGAACAATTCTCAGAGGACACTGAGTATTAGAATGCCTTTGTATTGCAACTTGCTGGGTTGTCAAGTGCAATATATCACGTAAGATCTCCGTCTGGCTCATATAGGATGACCGCTGGAAATATAACCGCCATACAATGACTGTCTGTTCTAGTCAAGTTATTAAGTGGTCTGCATATGTAAGCAATAAGATATACAAACCTAAAACCAGTACACGTAACTGAACTACATAACCTAGAAGTCTCAGTTCTTTAAGCGTTCTTATTCTTGCCCCCAACATATTTTCCATTAAAAACATTTGGAACAGATTCTAATAGCTTTAGCAGATTCTACTATTATGTTAAATAAATTATTGGGCCATACTCTATTACATGGTTGTACTAGTTTTCTATGGTTATTTTTAGCATTCAAGACCACTGCTTTCCCCCTTTGTCTTCTGGATTTCCTGTATGTTATTAGACTGTGGTGAGGTCAGGCATCAGAGGAAATAACAGCAGTGCTAACTCCTAGACCCAATGTTTTATGAATTACTGAGCATCAGTGATGTAATGGCAATAAATCTAACCCAGTCTCAGTCTTGTGTCCTGTTGTAAATAAATGAAGTTAGCAAAGGTGTTATTTTATTCAAGAGCCTTCCTGATGAGAATGAAAATGCTTCCCCTGGGGGATTGTTTGTAAAATTGGTTCTATAATTAGGGTGCTGTTTAACAAGAGAAAGGTTCTCCAGTTTTCCTGGGGAACTTTCATGTCTGAGTCAAGGGTATCTTATTTACAACACAAAACCGACTGCAAATTGGGGAAGCAACATATAGAAAGGACTTAGTCAAGTGAAGTTAGCATACAAGCATATGGCCAAGATTTTCTAATTTCCCAAGTGATTTTGCATGCTTCCAAGTTAGGCACCCAATTTAAGACTTGCTCCAGGGCTCTGATTTTCACCGAATACCTTCTTGGGCAATTTAAAATTCTGATACTTGAAACTGTTAGTGACTTGTGAAAATTAAGGAATATTTCTGCATTGCTTTTTAGCCTATCTGCTTTTTAACTCCTAGCATGGAGAAATCTCTAATAGGAGCACACGTCCTAACTAAGGGCTTGCAAAACCTGACTCTAATGAGTGACAGAATAAGGAACAAGTTTAGATAAGTACTATGAAATCTTTTTTTTCTCTAAAATACGACCCAGAGAACATACTTCAGAGAATTTTGCAAGTAACAAAGAAGGGACAGAGAATTACACCCACAGAAACTATTGTAACAACTATTTACAACTATTATGCCTTGATTTTTTTCTCCAGAAACTGCAATCTATCTGCATCATTTCACTCAGAGAAGCGTGTAAAGTGTCAGGTCTAGCCCAGTGTTTGATACATATTCAGACTTTAAAAAAAAACACCAAAACATAAGCAAGGTCTGGAATACAGAAGCTGAGGTTCTCACCATATGGGTAATTTTGCTTTTCCTGAGGCAAAGCTTAGAACTGAAATCTCTGCAATAAGCATTTTTCTCTTTCATCTTTGTTCCCTCCACTTGCTTTTTGTATGACACCATCCAGCCGTTCTGCAGCCTCATTTTACTTTTCTTCATTAGTAAAAAATAGTATCTTCAACATGTTAATAACTGGTATTGCATTAGAGAACAATGCATTTGAAAACCTCACTTCTATTGTGCACATGGAGACACAACTAACAGTACACATAATTATAACCTCTCTCTGTGACAAGTTGCAATTATTCCTCATAGTTCTGTGTTTAAAACCAATGCATTTCTCATACAGGTTGGGTTTTTTTTATCAAAAAAGTCAAGAATGTTTCATATTCTTTTCCCAGTGCAACAAAAACTTTGCTGACACAGAAACAGATGGATTTAAGTGGTTTTGATTCAGAATGACTGAAAAAATCCATTAAAATTCACATCTTTATTCACTATCTTGCCTGCTTTCCTAGCACCCAGGAGACCCCAGAAGGGGAGAGAGTCAACAATGCTGGCAAAAATATGCAATACACTCAGCTCATATATCTGTATATGTACATTCATAAATAGGAATGTACAGTGTCACTGAGGGTAATCAGCATCCAACCAGATAACTCAATTACTGGCACTCATATTTTCAAACCAGAAATGCTGCTTTTCATTTAACAGAACTTTGGCTCAAAATCCTGGCCTTTTCACCCAGTAAGATCATAGTAGAGTGTAGTAGAGTGTATTATTGTACAGTATAATCTAGATCAACTTTGTTGACTGAAGCAAACTGACAAACACACCAACCTCCCACAGGAAAGATGTAGTTCTCCTTAAAGTTCTGTTGATTTCTGGGATAATTTTCTGCAGCCAGTTTTAATTAAATCCAAATAATTAAGTTATCCAGCTTTTTTTGAGAATGAAAGGTGACATCCAGATTACTTCAAGTTTCATCACTCACCACCAGATCACAGCCACAGTGTAGGGTGGTTATGATCATGAATTGAGTTAGGCAGGACCTGTTACAGGAGGTCCTGTTAGGACAGGCTCAAAGGAGGGTTAAGGACTGTAATGATAAACCCTACAGATTGCAGTAAAAGCAATGCTGTCCCAAATGTGGTGTGATCCCTGACATCTTCATGCACGTTTTATCAGGCCCTGCTCTCAGAGCTTCAACCTGGAGCCCGCTGAAGTCAATGGAAGATTCCCCTCAAGTTCAGTGAACGCCAGAGGAATCTTTCTCATATGCCTTGCCATGTTTACATGTTAACTTGAGGTCACAGCAAATCCTTCCAAATGACTATGAATTAAAACAGTTGTTCTCCATCACCATCAATTTCAAAGGCTTGAACTGATGAATATATGACTTCTAAACTTGCATCTGTACCATCTCCCTTCTGCTTTTTGTCATCATTAAAGTAGAGGCAATAAACACTGAGAAGAAAATCATGTGTGTTATTAATCCATATAGATTACTTGTTTTAGAATATCTGACTGAAATGCAAGCTTGATTTCCATTTATGCAGATAAATGTTAAATGTTTAATTGTACCTAGCTGTTAATCCTTGAAATGTATAATTACACACAAACACATATATGCACAAACAAAACTAATAAGACCTGAAATATGAATCATATCACCTGCTGTGCCAAATCACCCTTTTAATTTGTTATCCATAAAGAAAAGCATTTTTAGACAGAGTTGTGTTCTCAGTGACACGTGCAACCCCATTGAAAGACAATATAACTACAGGAAAAATTCAGGTTTGGAAATGATCAGGCAGGATGAATATCAAAAGGATCCATGCATTTTTTGCACACGCACAATATAAGAACATTTTTTATGTCACTGAATTCCTTCTATCCCATCTTGGCTTAGTTTTCCGACTGGAGTATTTCCTTACTGTAAGTTAGCTCTGGATCCAGAAAATTCAATCTAATTGGTAGGGAAAAAACACATGCCTTTGTATTTATTTATTAAAATCTTCTCAGACCATCTGAAGATAATGCTGCTCAGCTTTCTGTCACCTAGGATGTAAACATTTCAACAGGAGAAGGTGCCTGTGCACTTTGAGGCACCTTCTGAACTCTGCTGAGCTTATCTTCTCTTTATAGATGAAATCCCGTTTACCTAAGATTTGAGCACTGATTATGGGGCCCTGAGAAATAGGAGGCAGTTTTCAAACTGTTGTCAACTGTAATTGTTTCCTGTTGAAACATAAGTCCCTCAGAAAGGGAAGAACTCAGAGGTATGGCCTTGTAGGAAAAGGGACTAAACATCTGCAATGATGCTGGAGTTTCAAGCTCAAGAGGGCTTAGCAAAGTCTACCAGTCCCATGTCACACATCTAGAGATGCACAGAAAAACTGCTGGAATGAAATATCTTTCCCTTTTTCTTTTGTATACAGGCATTAAAATTAACACTTACAAATGGAATCTGAAATATAATAGCCCAGCTGTCCTCAAGTTTCAGGAGGTGTTAGTGGTAGCAGAGAAGTCAAACTGCAAGACTGGCATTTTATGTTTATATTAGTGACTAAGCATCTGTTCCAAAGCCCATTTAGTCTACGGCACTCTCACCTTTCAGTAGCTTCTGATTAAGGCCTCAAAAGACCAGAAGAAGCATCTCTTTTTATATAGATTAAAGAAACTGGAATTTAAAAACTATATTTCTGCCTGAATATGTTTCATTTGCCAATGTTAAGAGACAAAATCTCATAGTACTGACTGAAGGCAGCTAGAATAAACCAGAACAACTTGTGTATATACTTCAAGGACTTTCTGGCACTTTGTGTAAAGCTGTGTTCACTGTTCCTTCTGTGTTTTTCCACAGAAAGAAATTCTGCAAGCACTACTATATTACCTCATTTTATAGATCAAGACCTTTTAAAATTTTATTTTATTTTTTATGAATCAGGTCAATGCTCAGTAGCAGTCAAAAAGGCAAATTTAATGTTAGGAGATTCAAGGAAAAAAATAAAGAAGAAAACCAGCATTTTTATGTCTCTATAAATGCATGGCACTTCTGCTTTTTCAGTACTGCAAGTTACAGTCCTCTATTTTAGAAAGCATGAGGCACACTGGAAGGGATATGAAGAAAAGAAGACTGTTCACAGTGTGTTCTAAAATGAGAAACTGGCAGGTAGAAGCTTTAAAACAAAATAAAGGGATGTTGCTCACATGTTACAATTTGTAGGGCATGGGACGTTGTGGATACTTGAAAGATATATGAGCTTGAGAAATGCCAGTACTAATTCATCAAAACCAAGTAATTGAAAAGCATTAAACAACACAGAGATTCCACCCCTGGTTCAGGAAATCCCTAAACAACGAGTGCCGGAGCCTGGGAGACTAACTATATCCCTAAGCGCTGCTGCATGCTCGCCGCCTTATTCTCTTCCACTGGCATCCATTATGGGCCCTTGTGAGAACCGAGATACTGGGCTAAATGAGCCTTTGGTCTGAACAGATTTGACTGTTCTTATGAAATGAGGCAGAGAGAAATTAGGTAATTTAGCCAGGAAATCGATGCCAAAGCAAAAAGCTAACGTTCTAGTTCTTGAGCCTTGTCCAGTGCCATAAACAAAAGTATATAGTCCTGCTTCAAATCACAGTAAAGCTAATGGCAGCTCCCTTAGAGCATGCAAAGCTGCACACAATGTGCCAAGGAAAACTGGTAAGGATCACTTGTGATGGGGAGAGTGCATAGTCTTTGTGCCCAGTTAGCTTTTAGTCTCCGTTGATTCCCAAGGAATATCTCCATTGGGTTCCCAATGCACGGACAAATTGCCATATGCAAATAGCCATTTGTTTTTCATTCACTTGGGTTTTACAAAAGCTAGCAGAGAAAGCAAAAAAAAAAAAAAAAATACCCTCTCACAGATTACCAGCTCTAAAACAACTTAATATTAATTAGCTAAACAGTCATATTAAAAAAAAAAAAAAAAAAGAAAATGCACACTATAATTTCATAGAGAGGGATAAGTTTGAGGGGTTTTTTTGAACTGACTTTTATGATTCAAATACAGTCAGTGGAGAATCACGTGACAATATTGTTCTAAAATGTTCCCATCACATCTAACACTTATTAAAATAATCTAATCTGTTTAAACATATTGGAGGGAAGAAGAGTTGATACATAATTATCTCTTCCCGAAATTGTTCTTTGATTTGGTTTCAAGGTTCATAGATCCACCCAGTTTTTGTGTTAATAGCCAGCACTGATGTCACTGGGAGAAACAGAACGGAAGATAGAGGTGGAGGTTGAATATGAAGATAAATTGAATAAAAACATTAGAAACTTCTGGATAAGCAAAGCAAACAAACATCCAACAGGTCCACCTCTGGTTTCATAACTCTTCCTTGTTTCTTGATGTATCATAATATCCCTCCTTTCCCCTTTTAATCATGCAAACTTACAGCTGTCTTTTTAAACATTTTTAGACTCAACTTCAAGTGCCTTACTTGATACCATATGTCACACATTTCCTCTTCTTTTTGTGAAATGGGTTCAGATAGAATGGTTTAACCTGATTTTCATGCTGTCTGGATTTTGTCTCTGGGTATTCAGAAGCCTCTTTCTATCTTAAATGTGATTAATTTTAAGTCGTTTCATCAAATTTTGGTCACAGGTTTCAAATTCTGTACTGTTAATCTTCTTAACTAATATAAGAATTTAAAAACTCATTTATTACAAATTGCACCATGATGATGATCCATGCCTGCATAGAGCAGCTAAAGGGCATAGAAGATTCCTGGGAGAAGATTACTTAGAGTGACCTGCAAACAGAAAATAGGTGACAATAACAGGATGTAAAATAGACCAGGCTTGCTCTGTCTTACAATATCCAGATGCTTTATTCTACCTTGCCATCATATTAGTTTTTAGCCATTTATACTTGGATACACAGAAATAATATTCAGCATGGGGATTTGATCTACTGTCTTAGATGACAAGGTCTACAGAAGAACACCAAATGCTTCTGACATACATGTGTGTGCTGTTACATTTCAAGGAGCCTGAAAATCTAGGTTAGCACCATTATCTAAGTTCGTGTATTTGCTCAAGGCTGGTGTGGATTGTTTTTAGCTGGATAATGATTTGTCTCAACTCTTGTACAATTAAATTGTATCTGAAATTTCATACTGCTTCCTGAGTTTCCTTCTTGGATTCAATTTGTATAATTTTATTCTTTCTAGTTCAGAGAAATGTAAATCGATATCCGGGAATGTTTCTGAAATGCATTGCTTCTGAGTGATGGCCTCATTTTATTTTATTATTTTTATTTCATGGTCATGAACATCCCAGCTATTATGATAGGTGAGAAAGATAAGCACTCTTTCTGAAGATGCATAATTCTCTCCTTAGAAGGGAGAGACAAGGGGTAAGGCTGGATAACTATACCAGCTGACTATGTTTCAGGTGATTTAGATCAGGTAAAATAACTTCTACCCTCTGAAATTAGTCTGTAACCTAAGTCTAGAGGGAGTAAATTACCTAATACCAGGAAAGAGTAAAATACAGGAAGTCTCAGATACTCCAGCACACTTCCTTGTTGCCATCTATTAATCATTCTTGCTGTCATTTTTCCTCCATTTCATGACCTAAAAGAAACTCCAAAATGCTGCAAGAAACTCCAGATCTCTCTCCCTTTCAGAGTGTCCTGACTATGGTGCTGCTATTGAAGAGTTGAGATGGAAAACCAGGTTGTCCTTTTGAAGCATCTAAATGCAGAAAGACTGCAGATGTGGCTTTACATATATAAGTAATATACCTGAAAACAACTAAATAATTTTCTGAAGTTCCTTCTGAATGGGGTTCTGAAACTGCTTTTCATAGAAGGGCCTTAGTGTTCACATAAATCCATAGGTAATTAATGCCCAAATTTGACAGATTGGCACATATCCTACTTAGCCTAAGCCTAACTCTAGAGAAATCAAAAAATAGCTAATGAACACAGTATATGAGAGATCTGGATTAAAAAACAACTTTAAGAACGAATATGCAGCTCTCATATTCTTTCCTTTTGTCTCCAATCTTTCCATGAAATCAATTGAAGAAATAGTCATCTCTTTTTAATGAAATAATTTAAAGATTAGGCTATTGCAAGTAAATTCAGCATTAAGTTTCTTTCCTTTATTTATGTAATGATAGCAGTAGTTATTCATGCTTATTTTACAGCTCTCCTCATCTCCCCTCTTATCAGACAGCCAGTATATTTAAAACGCCCCTTAGAGCAGGCACTAACCCTCACATCCACCCTTTATTTCCCTGCTTAACATACTGGGTTTTGCTACAGCATTGCTTCTGCTTTTTAGGAAGTCCTTGGGTGAATTTTGTCGCAGTTTCTCGTACCTCTTTTTCAAATTTTACTTCAGTCTTGTCAGCCTGGAGGAGTCCAAGTGATTTAGTAGGAATTGTCCCAAAAGAGGGAAAAAACAGGTAGGGAGGCTTCAACTACTCATTGCAGTTATTTGACTACTGAAAGAAATTCCCTTATTTTTTTCAGGTAGAAGATCAAAAAAAAGTCATTTTCCTGGAAAATGAGAATAAATAAAGAAGGAGAACAAAACCCCTCTTACGCTAAGATGTAGTTAATAGAAACCAATCTTCTTAGTAATGAATTAGACCTGTCATACATAAAATTTGGAATTGGCCAACATTACAAATTTTGAAATAAGGTATGTTCATTTGAAATAAGCATTTCTTTGAAATTCTCAGAAAGCACTTGAAAAGACTGAAGTCCATTATAAATACTTACATTAAGAACAGTTTCAATGTTTATTCTGAGGCATAATATTCAATTTCCTTTCTATTTTTTTTTTTTTTCCATTCAGGAAAAGATAGAGGAGACATGTTTTCTTTAAAAGTTTGGGTTTACTGCTTTCGTAAATTCTTCCCTCTTTATTTTCATCAAAGAAACATAAAGACAATTACTTTTAATGGCATTTAGGTTCTTAAGCTCCTCATTGAAAATGAGACTGAAGTTACTAAGCTAGATAAGAACCCATTAAAATGATGCCTTTGATGTCTAATTTACATTCAGCAAGTTATGTATGTAAATATAAAACTTCAAATTCAGGTAGCTAAATTTCAGGAGCAAATTAAAATTGTTTTTCTGGTACCTTAAACCCAAAACTAAGGTAAAAATTAAGCCTGTTTTTAAGTATGATTCTTGTTAAGGTTCAGTATGTAATCATCTATTCTTATATCCATAAAAGTTATTGTGAATGCAGTATCTTCCTGATTCAAGACCTGTGAAAAATAGAAAGCCATCAATGAAAAAAGATTTAACCCATTCTTGCTCCAGTTTACCCTGGGCAGTAATTTAAACCTTTAAATTTAAATTTAAAGTAACTTTAAAGTAATTCAAATTACTTTTGTCTGCTTAGGAAGTTTTAGAAGGGTTAAGTCTGGATCTGTTTCTCAGCATACCCAGACAGACAAATAAGAAAGGTGTTGCAGGCATAGCTGAAAAAAACTCCCCTCAACTCTGATCTTGTTTTCATTTTTTTTTTCACCAAAGGAATTTTTGGACCAGGATTTGATTTCCACTCAGATGGCTAATGTGGCTCATGAGGATAAGTCATTGCTTCACATAACTAAGATGTCAGGCTTTCTGTAAGTAACTGAAATCTCCAGCTTTTCTTACTGTCTTCTATTATCTGTTTTAACGTATTTTTTATTTATTATCTTTAATACCCCATGAAATATACTGATTGTAAAAAAAAATATCTAAGTCATTAAGTGTTATCTAAACTACTTGCTGAACTGTCAGTTAAAATAAATCACATATTTTAAGGGATTCTACATCACCCTTATACAAAAAATAACAGAAATTTTCCTTTACTTTCTTTTAGTTCTCTCTTTAAGACTTCTATTTTGAGGTTCTGATATGTGACTGTTTTTATAATGTCAGGAAAGTACTTTGAGTTTAAAAATTTATTGTGCCATAATCTTTGTATGGCGAGATTTAGCATTTCTGTATTAACTAGCCTTTACACTGTAGTCTTACTATCTCCCTTCAAGGTAATCCTTTTTACAGTGGGTCATGGCTTTTCAATGTCTGCATGAAAACGCATTTGCACAAAGAAATAAAAGCCAAATTCACAAACCTACAAATGACAAGCAGAAAGGCCTTGTATTCCAGCTTGCTTTCCTGCAAAATCCTTTGAAAGGCTAAACAGCCTTTTCAGTGGAAGCACTAATCTGCAGACTTGTATCACTATGTTTGAATGTAATGAGATTCCAGTAAACACATGCACTCTGTGTCGACACAGTGAGCTCAGTTTAAGAGCAGCTTATTTTCTGTTACTTTCAGGCAGCTAAAACTAGACCTGAAATATTACTTTAACTGAAATGAGAACGCCAGTGCGGGGATTTGCACCACCTTAGTGAGACATTCACAAGTTCGCTTATGGACATGGCTTAAGTCATGCAGAGCTCTTCCATGATGAAAACTTCCACTGCCTTGTCCAAACTTTCCTTTTTTGGCTCCCTTTCTTGATTGAGGTTAAACAAAGTCAACTTTTCCCATTACCGTTCTATTTATCACCACCAATCTTTAAGAGTATACATAAATCTTGTACTTGTGCCTGAATCATTTATTATTCTGTTATGCCTGTTGGAAGAATCTTTGTGGCCTCGTTCCACGATAAACGATGCCCAGTCTTCCCATGTCCTATATGGATGAGTTTCACAGCTTTTTAGTTAGGAATCAAATCATGATCTAGACTAAACTCTGCTGAGAAATCTGTTCTTCAGTAATATTCCAGGAAAAGACCCTCAGTACAGCAGCAGTAGGTTGATGAAGACTTACTCTTTCATTACTCCCACACTTGAGTAATGCAAACAGATCCCTGTTTCTTATAACAAAAGATGATGAAATGCATAAACAGAGGTTTTTTTAAAAAACAAAATAAAATAAATTGCTCTTCAGAAAAAAGCAAATGAAGTTAAGCACCTCAACCGGCTATAATTAAATTGAATGTGCCACCATGACTATTGTTGATCTACCACCTTCATGACCACTGATGCTTAGCCAAACAGAAAATGAAACTTGGATCAAGTAAAGGGAAAAAACAACAACACTATTGCCCTGCAGTTTTCTGCTGTTTGACAGATGGTTTGTATTGTAGGTGCATTCATGTCCCTTATGAAACCCTTTGCAAGCTTGTAAATAAATGTTAGCCACAGAGAGCAATGTTGATTTATACAAATGGCAAAATGCTTTCAGGTTTCGCATTGGTCCCATACTTCAAACAACTTAGAAGTATAAGATGAAATGATTAGAGAGTTACTGCTTTGAAAAAGTAATCAATGCCATTTGTTTTCTGATTACAAGTTTACCGGTTTATAATTAAAAAAAATAAATCATACCTCCAGGCAAAATAAGTCATTGGAAGACAGTCTTCCTCTCTTAGACAGTTTTTTTGTTTGTTTGTTTGGTTTGGTTTTTGTTTTGTTTTGTTGGGTTTTTTTTCTTTTTAAAATTCCCCTTCAAAAGAAGTTTCCAGGTCTGGAATCAGGCTGAATCAATCAGTATATATACACTTCCACTGTGCCCAAGAAGTAAAAATCAATATTATCTGAGAAGCTGCAGCACAGAAAAAGGATCAATTCTTTGAGAATCCCAGTATTAAGACTTTTTGTCTATTTATCTTACACTTAGATGTTATGACTTTGTGTGTAGAGTATCTTTGAAGGGCATCTAAAGACTATTGAGTGGACAGATACCTCTATCACTGCTATTTAGCTCGTCTGGGGATTTTTTTGGCCCAGAGACATGGCATCATTTTCACATTACAACAACTGAAGCTTCATCTTTTAAGAAGTCTCAATTGCAGGGAGCAAAACCAATTAAAGCCAAATCACTTGACCTCAGAAGCCTGAGGACTGCAGAAAACCCCACAACATTGGTGTCATCCTGAACCAAAATGTGCAGAAACTTTGCATATCACTGATAAGATGGTGCCATCACTGCTAATTATCTCACTAGCATAGAAACTTGTATCATAGCACGAAAAAGGCAGATTGCTATCAAGAATTCATCATCTTTCCATTTCTTCTGCCAGTACTTTCTGAGCTGCACTGTGAGCAAAGATTTCTGCAGCATGAGACAGATTTTTTTTTTTCTTTTCCTTTTTTGTCAAAAGACATGATCAGGCAAAACATTTAAATAGGGGTAAGCTTAAGGTATGTGAATAATGTCATTGCCTGGAGCAAGGCCAGTCTTTCAGGACAGCAGAAATCTGAACTTAACACATTTGTGCTTACATATGAAAAGGTCTCAGGTAAGTGATCTATTTATCTAGAGGATTGTTTCTCTTTAAACAAAAGAAAAAAGCAGAATATACTGTGTATTTGCCACTGCCAGTTTGCATAATGTTAGGAAATTATTTTTTAAGTCAAAATGTACAAAATGAGATTGCAATCCAGAATGGAAATTATGGGGAAAAAAAGAAATTTCTCTTATTTCTGCAGTGCTCCATTCTGTCACTGGTGCTGCCCATGTCATATTCCCACTTGAATGGGTGATAAGAAATGTTTATATCCAGATCAAGCCGCTTACTCTACTTTCCTGCTGTGGTTTATATTAAATAGAGAAGAAGGCAGCAAGCTAGTAATCCCTGAAAGCACCCTGCTGATGAGTCAGACCGAGCTGTTAGCAAAACTCTAGTTACCCATTACTAGTATTTTAACTCCATGTAGCGCAGAGGTGCAAATGTTAATACTTCTCTCATCCTTGAGCTTTGCTCTCCCACAGCACATGGAACTTGACCATACTAATTTTGGCATTCCGTTTATCTGCAGCAATTTTGTCACTATTCTTTTTACCCAATAGCATAAGCATTATTTTACACATAAGAACAACCAAGATGACTTTACGTTTAAAAACAAATGGGCATAACTTCAACTCCTCAGCTTTCTGCCACCAGACATATTATACATTCTTATGCCAGATATTCTGCACATAAAATAGATTACTACAAGGCTGATATTTGATTTCTTTAATTAATTTCATTGTGGAGGCATGTTTGAAGCCACATTACTGAAGGATTCCTCCAAGGTAACCATTTAACAGCTAAGTAATCTTTAATTACTAAGCTGTAATGATACACATCTAAGACAGATATTGTTATACTGTGACATCTGAGCACTTTAACCTAAAGGTAGTTATTAGTATTCCCATGCAAGATTCATTATGGATCATATTTCATTAATGGAAAGCATTGTGTTCTCATCTGATTATGTACTCACAAACGTTTATTAAAAAGTCTCCGTGAGTGTGACCATGTTGCAACTCAGAGGAATCCATACATTTTCGTAAATCACGTAGCATTTCTTAACTAAAATATATGCAGTCATACAAGAGAAAAGCTCTTCTGTAACTGTTGATACATATACTACATAGAAAAAGACTTGCCTAGGGATGGACAATGTATATAATTATGATTAGCTATGCAATATTTGAAAAAGAAATAATTGAAATGCAAATTAATGCTGCACTGCAAGAATCACTAGTTGTGATTTATATCACTACAGGTGAGAAGACAGTCCAGACTTGTAGATGGCTGCAGATGTACACAAATTAGAATAGATAAGATGACATAATAAGTCACTGTCAATTCTAATAGGCATGAATATATCATGGTACATTTATTCATTCTGCCCAACACCTCTTTCTATTTAATTTTTCCAGTGGTGACTGGTTTGTCATCCAATGTTTCTCACATTCTTTTCTGACTCACTCAGTTAAAGAAAAAACACATTTTTACAAACAAAGTTTCCTTTTGGGAATAAATAAAATAACCATATGTCTACAGCAAATACTACAGAAGCTGAAGAGAAAGAAAAAAGTAGGTATCCGCTTGACTTTTCTTGAGTTCCCAAGTAATGGTGGAAAGTTACTCACCCTTTTCCAATGAAATGAGTTGCTTAGGAAATAACTAATTTACTCAAAGTCCACAGAGGCCTGAACAAGTCAGAGGCATTTCATCTGAGTCAGGTCATAGTCACTAAATTATTTGTCTTATATAAATGAGGGAGAGGTGTAGGAAGGAACAGAAGGGCACAGTACATTTTCCTCACAAGAATGGTATTTGAGGGAAAATACAGATATTCTGTATGGTTTATGCTCAGGAGCAAAAAGAGGAGCCAGCACATTTCCAAACAAACTTACTGACTGCCACAAAGAGAAAGCAAGTTGTTATAACCTGTGTAAGCTAGAACTGAGAATAAATGGAAGAGTAAACATATTTTTTTCCCCCAACTGACTTCAAGTGGTTTCATTCTTAGATTTTTAGGACAGAAAGAGTTGCTGTGCTCACTTAGTCTTATTTCCAGCATCACACAAGCACTAGGCTGCTTCAGAAACACTGCCTGTTTCAGTACTATTCTTAATCTCTTACAGTCTTTCAGCAGTAAATTGATTTGCTGCTTATGGCAGAAGTTATATAGACTGATGTACAAGGAAGATAATTATTTATGCCTATGCACTGCTTTCTTGTCTGTTAGTTTTAGTTAACTTTATGCACAATTCCATGTTCCTTCCTTGTGAAAAACACAATCTCTGTCTAAGCCATGACCCATTCCTTAAACTGGATTTTCTTCCTTCTGACAGGTACGATTGCAGCAATAAAGCATACATTGCTGTACTTGGCCTCGTCTTCACATAGAGGTATTGTTTAAAGCAAGATGTAGGATTTTCTCTTCTGTCAGACTTTTAAGATCTTGAAATACCTGATTGTTAATCTATCTGTGTCATCTTATGCCAGCAAAACATATGATGCAGAGATGAAAGGTTGTATACTGATAAAAAACATTCTCTTCATCCTTTGTAAAGGCATATAGTAAAGTTACAGAGTGACAGAATGATTAAATTGTATCTGCTTTTGTTTTGCAGAGATCCTGCCTCTTGTGGATGTCTTCTGTGTATGACATGTATGAGATTGATTCTGATTTACTTTCTTACATGATTCAGTTAATTCTCTCCTTAAGAAGTAAAGTACTAATTACTAATAAAAGCATCGATATTTAGCATTATTTTCTTAATGAATTATGGAATAGTGGAATTTTATGATTTCAACCTACTTAGCAACAAATTTGAGACACTCTTTGTACAACACGGGGCAGAGAAAAAAACTCAGTTTCAAAGCCTTGTAAAGGCAAGGAAGCATCTGGAAAGTATTGTGAAATCATTTTCACATAAATATAAGTCGTACATAAAAATGGGATGGTCAAGGTAGCAGGAGAAGAACAATTATTTCCTGTTTCACCAGGCAACTGCTGGAAATACCAATGTACTGCTGTTTACTCACAGAAATAGTAGCTTCACCTGCAGTTGCTCTGCTTTATATCGAAGGAGAAATAAGATTTAATCATTGTGGAGAAGCCAGTTTTGTCATGCCAAATGCAGCTGCTGATGAAAGAACGAGATGTATATGGAGCTTGAAAGCACACCAAGGAGGCCTCCCATTATGGAAAGTGGCTTTTGTGTTTCCTGAATCTGTTTGAAAGATTGCTTTTAAATCCATGAGTGTTCTCATCTTTCCTTTGGGGAAATGCCCCTTTTCCAGGAATTCTAAATGAGTGAGACTCTTATGGCTGGAAGCAATATCAAGAGGAAATTTTTTGGGAGAAGCTCAGGCATGAGCCCCTCCATCGTTGCTGGGCAGCCTGCACCGTGGTTGTACACAGGCCCCTTCCTGGGATGAATCACAGAAGGGTCACCATGCTGCTCTACCATTAAGCTCACACACTGTGAACATGCATAACCAATAAATGTTAAGTCTGTCTGAAAGCATGGAAATAGGCAGTGTTTTCAGCTTTCCATGAAACTTCCGTGAGTTAAATATATCCTACAGCCTTTAAAAATCAGGCCCGAAAGGAACTTCACAACACATCAGTTCTCATAAAACTTTAGACAAAGTCCAGCGAAGTTGGCTAACATCAACAGGCTCTTGGTTAGGTCCTCATGACTGCATATTTAATATAACCCTGGTTAGTTTGCTGTTCTGCACACCCCCATGGCCTGCATGTGGAGCATCACCCACAGCTAAAACCTGCAGCATTGTGACCTTGGTTGTTTAAAGCCTATTTGACAAGATGTTTGTACTGAGCTACAAACACAATACAGTCACTTCCCTCAGCTGCAGAAATCACACTTAAAATGTGATTCTTCTTCATGAGGTCAGCCCCTGTCGAACAGAGCTTTGTGATGTGGATCCCGCAGTGAATAATTTTGCCTTGATGCTGGTCTATCCAAATCTTAGTTCGGTAACTCCTTCCTTCAGTTTTGCTTCCTCCTGCACCTCTAAATCAAGAAATAATTCTATTTATAAGTCATTTCCTCAATTAAGGCAGTTCATACCACAGGTTGACTTTCCACTATTTTTATTACATTGGTTTCCCAACAGATGGTGGTTTGTTATTTTATTTTTTTCTCCTCCATGTTCGTTGAGAGATCAAAGGAAACAGTCATACTTGTCTTTTGTTTCAGGAGGTGTGTGGATGAAATTTTGCATATGTTACATGACCATGAAGTCGAGTTAATGTTTTGAATTGTTACTCTAACAAGAGGTAAATGCTGAAAGGCTGTGCCACTAGAAATACTATCAATGCTGACAATGAATGAACACAGTATTTCTGCCCAGAAAAACAGATCAACATCTTTATATGATTGTCATCTCTCTTAAAAGTACAATCAAATTCTGTAATGAATTAGGAAAACTGTATCATCTCATGGTAAGGTAAGGTAACCCTATGCCAGTGGGAATATTTATATTGGGGAAATAAATAATTCATCGTAACATCCTTCAATTGATAGGGGAAATAATGAACATCCAAATGCAAACAGTGGGTGTATTTTCAGCTCCACTGGTAGCCATTCCTAAAATTAATTTTCTTAAAACAGTAACAAAACTATGAGTTATCACTCTAACAATGCTACAAGTGAATGTTTTTTTCTGTCACTACACAAATGAAGAGTGAATCTAAGTCTTAGTTATATCAGCATAAGTCAGAGAGAATTCCACTGGAGACAACTGGTGCTAGGAAAAATCAGCCCACTTTTAAAAAAAAAATGGAATTTAGACCCAGATCCTAAGCGTGTCTTTGACTCATTTCACTCATTATCTGAGCATATCAAAGCTACCCGTGGTTTAAGGCATGGACTCACAAAGCAAGACACTGCATGTGGTATAAGTGAAAATCCCCACAACGGGTCTGCATGTGTGGGTGTGCACACTCCACTCCGTGAAGTTACTTCCATGGAGGTCTCTTTCTATCACTTTTTTTTTTTTTTTCTCCACTCCAGTAGCATAAACAAAAGTTTTCCCACATTTCTTTGAACCCAATGAATATGTTGACTGGCTTTGGTTTCTTATTCATGGAAGTCATTCAGCTGTGGCATACTGTGTACAGTTCTCCACTGTAAGCAACAGCATTTCTCAGTCATAGAAGGCAAAAGCCATGTATGGTGAGGAAACAACAGTCTTCTCAAGTATGCTAGCACATAGATTCCTCTCATTAGGAGGCAGGGGATTCAAATTTGCAAACTAACGTTCACACTGGACTCCTTCTGCACAGAGAAAAGGTAAAAAATGTCTGTGTTAACAGTTATTTCATATGAGTTGGGCTTTCCAACAGTGCAGGAGAATGTGCAGGATCTTGTTACTATCAAGCTTCATTTTATGTCTTTGTCCATCTCTAATGATCAGATCAGATCCACAGACACTGACAGTCTCTACAGACCATATCCTCACCAGTTCTCTCTCATCTCAGGGAAGTTCTCAAAACCAAACTGTAGGGTGCTGGAACATCACCCGCAGAGTGACTTTCATTTACAAGTTCTTTAAAACATATGTATAAAGTAATATGGTTCTGGAGCTGACTTTTTTTTTTTTTTTCCACTTAAGAATAAACTGGGAAGTCTGCCATAGCAATTTGGATATATTTATCAAGTCCTAAACAAAAGTTTGCTGCTGAATAACTGAACAGATCAGACTTGAATAATAACACAGCTTTCATTAGTAGTTTCTGCTGTGCAACAAATGGGCCTCGCGGTTGTAAATTCCATGTCTTTGTTCTGCTTCTCATCATATCTTATACCTTTTCTCTGTATGACTTAGTAAAGAACGTGCTTCCATTTTGCTTAAACCATTTATGTCTGTAGACTGAGGAATAAAGGTGAAGAAATAAAATAGTCAACCACACTGTTTTGACTTGTTCTAGTTTAAAACTTGATTTCATTTCCTGCATGTAAATGTTGAACTTGTAAATCTCAGAGTGAACCTCAAACATAATTACTGACTTTCTGTCACTTCAGACATAAATAGATTCCAAATCGCTTAGGTGTAATTATGAAATATGCAAGGGCAAGACTGAATGCATTAAATGACAGCTGAAAATCTACGATGTTCACATTTCCTGTCAATGATTAAAGCATGACCCCTTTTCTAAATACTTTCCCCCAAAAAATGATATTTCTACTGCATCTGAATTTTAAGATACCGAGCCAGCTCCTTGGCATGCATATGATTTGAAATAGTCTTATTCTTACAAACATAGCAACCTTACATTGGTAAATGTAAGATCAAATGGATCAGCTAGCTGTCAAATATTCAGCTGTCATAAAGGCACATCCTTCTTAATGGAATATGTCAGGATAATGAGCACTAGCTGCAAATGTAAAGTGGTATAGTTTTAATTGTGTGGTTTATAGCAAGAGTTTAGCCATTATAATTTGAATTAGGAAATCTGTTCTTGTTAAAACAAGATAGTTGGGAAAACACCTCTTTCAAAAGTTTTCTCTTCAGTATCTCATTTTGCTGAGGACAAAATATCCATAGCAGCTGTGCGGACTTTCCCAGCAGTGGGGAGCAGGAAAGACGTCAGCCTCTGCTGCCATGTGTGCTGTTCGGTTAATAGAAGCTTACCTCATGAATTAAACTATTCCGACAGCTTAAATTTTCACATAGAAGCTAATAGTTCTACTTTGAAAGATTTACTCTGGAAATAATTTTTTATTGGAATTATCTCTTTGTTAGAGATGACAGGATGAAGTTCTGAAAAATCTGAGTTTTCCCAGTTGAAATTCTCTTTTAGCAAGCAAGTGTTCAAAATACAGCTGAAGTCAAAGGAGATCTGCAGTGCATTCAAAGACAGGCCTTCATAAATAATAGCATTTAACCATGAACCTAATTCATACTTGTTTACAAAGGGGTTTATGGGGTTTTTCAAGAAGTCTTTTAAGTGGGAATCAAGTTACCTTTTTATGGTGACCTTCTACTTCTGTAACTTTATCACAAGATAATACCACATAACAAGAGGTGCCATTTGGGATGTAGCACTTGGCCTGTAAGAATTGTATGTTTCCGCATGACGGTGCTTTAAAATGTGCAGAGCTTCCAACAATACATTCTGCTTTCCTTAGAAATATTTGTCAGACTTCACCAGCACAAATGACTTGCTTAGCCTGCAAGAAAGGACTGTCATTCTCTGTCCCTTCCTCTTGTAAATACTGACTTTGGGTCATTGGAAAGTTCTCATATCCCTTCCCAACCAATGACAGTGAGTTATGGCTTGGAAGAAGAATTATATATTATATATAGCTACATATAAATGAATATATAAAACTATATGCTTCCAAAATGCTAGGAAGGTTATAGCCATGCCAAGATTTATTTTTTTTTAACAAGTGGAGGTAAATTGCACATGTGTGAAAAGTCTGATTTTATGCAAAGAGTTTTGACACAGGGTAGCCTAAGGGACTGGAAGTCGATGTCATGAGGAGCAGCAGAAGTGATGGCTTGCAGACCCAGCAGTCTCCAGAGGAATCAAGCTCCTTTATTTTGTGATTTTTGTCACTGACCTTATGAGATGCCTGGATGGACATGTGCCTAACACTGGCTATCCAGTTACCTGTCATCCTCCACAACCAAGAACATCAGTACAACAAAAAGACCCAGTACTGGGATTTCATGATATAGCAGAAATCATTAAATCATTATCTTGTTGGACTTTTGGGTTGGGGTTTTTTTGTTTGTTTGTTGTTGTTGTTTTTTAATTTTTATTTTTATTTTATGACTGATTTTTTTATTATTTTTTTAAGATGAATTATATGAGCCTTTAAACACCTAAGAAATGTTTTCTTTTTTCCCATGGCAAAATTATCCAGGAGATTGAAAGAAGCACTCTAAAAAGTACTTACACTGTACATAAGCTAGAGATCTCACTCTTCAGTTTCGTTTTTATGTACTTTAGTAATAGGATATCTAGAGCTTTGAAAGGTTAAAGCATCACTGAAGTAAAATAGACTGTTACAGTCTGTAAACTAGATCTTCCTTAACTGGCATTTCTCTGTGATTACAGTGATGCTTAGAACTCGTATGTCACAAAGAATAGTTCTATCACATAGCTGTTATATCACAAATGAGAATAATCCTATAACAGTATTATTTTCCTTCATATTTTTTTTTCTAAATATTTGATAACAAATGCAATATAAAGATATAATTAATTAGATGGAAAGCAAATTAGCATGAGGTGATTCTTAACTTAAAAAATCATTTGATAAAAAATTTCACATAAAAAACACAGGTCAGAATCTTAACTAATGTAAACTGACGCAGCTCTGCTGTCTTCAATGAAGTTAGGCCAATTTATGTCACATCTGCTACTACTGCAGTCAAAGTTTCACCCTGAATTTTATATCAAATAATGAAACACAACAGGTTTTCTACCAGCAGTAGCACTTCATGTGATGTGTTCCTTCAAAGTCATTCTCTTAGGGGAAAAAATGCTTTTCCATCACTGTATACATATATAAATATAATATATACAGATATAGAGAAGAAAAAAAAAGAAGACAGATGCATAAATGTGTCAGAACAGGATGTCCATTACTTAGAAAATGCACTCTAGACCTCTTCTAATGTGAAGTACAGAAGGGATAAAAAAAAGTGGAAAGTATAATTCAGCAAAATTTTATGAGTTGAACCAAAGATTTTTAAAATACACAGAGTCCGGAAAAAGCAAATACGTTACAGGTGGTAGCGTTATACAACTTCATATGCAATAACTTAATGTTTTATGTACATCATAAATCTGAACTAAATTTAGAGCTTCTTTATTGATTAAGAATGAGAAATAACCTGCAAGTAAAGTGATCCCAGATCTTTTAAGCTCATCCAGTTAAAAATGAGTTTTAATCTGTTGGATAATGACAAGAAATTTGGAATTAGGAGACAATAAAAGAATCTGGGTTAGTTCTTCAGACAGCATCTATTGATTTACCTCTGTTGAAGAAACCCTAATGTATTCCTGCTGAGGATCTGGCAAACAATTTTGTACAGCTCTTGCAATGCCTGTCTGAGCCTTAAAAAAAGGCTTCTATGGGGCATTCTCTATACCTGCACCTGTATGTAAGGTTTAAGTAAATGGAAAATCCTGTTCTTTCCTAAACAGAACTGTTCCCTGCTGGTTCACACAAACTACCCCAAAGGGAGCCCTGGGGAAAGGGAGCGGGGCTCCTTCCCCCTGCTCAGGCATGCACCAGCAGGTGCATTTTGCATCCTGTTGTGATTTTCTAGTGGGTTTAATGCACTTCTGTGTCTCCCTGCAGTTGGATTTGTTCCTTTCAAGCACAGATTTGACTTGGGTAATTTTGCAACCGTTAAGTACAACATTCCTACACATCCAATCCTGTTTCCTCAGACGTCAGTGGGAGCAGCACATAGCTTTACTAATTACTTTCTTATTTTATCTGCTAATTGGTTTCTTGCATTATATTGCATAACGTTGAGAGAATGCCAAGTGTTGCTTAACCCTGGATCCCTTAATTTGGTGTAGGTGTCTGTTAGGTCATCTCACCTAAACTTAGGCATAATACTGACATATAGTCATAGAAGCCAATTTGCCCCATTCAGTGAAAAGTACAAATATAGCATCTCCAATGGATGATTCTCTCTAAACATGTTCTTTCCTGCTTACTCATGGCCTACATGCTTAAAGTCTATTCAAACATTAACTTTATTCTTCTCTCTTAAATACTGTGGTTATTCACCTACACATCTGGAATGGATTTAAGCAAAGATTAGTCTGCTTTACTCCTTAGACTGTGGTGTAATTCACAACATATTAGGTTGTATACATTTGTGCAGATCATTTTTAATCAGATGCACAGCATGCTGTTCATATCCTTTTACCTTTTTATTATTATTTCTGATACTGTACTTCATCAAACTCAATTAGACCTGCCTAGTTTCATCACTATAAATGGTTTTCTTCAAATATGGAACAGGGCCGTGATACACTGCTTCATATCGAAGAGATATTCAACAGATATAACAATTCATATTCCCATTACTTTATGACTGTAATTTATTTCCTTTACCCAATCATAAAAACTGTGCCATATTCCAGCCTCCTGCAGCCTGCTCCAACTGCTTCCAGTGTCTCCTCTATCACTTGCCACTCTTTTCTTTCAGTTCTCCATCCTCTTCAGTTTGGCACTCTCTAATTTCCTCTCCTCCATCAGACTCAGGCAGGTGGGTTATATTCAGAGCTCGCATAAACAAGCAATCTTATTAGACAGTAGGTACCTTTCCTGACTATTCCCCTAATCAGTTCACATTTACCTCTTTAAGTGCTTGAAAATTAAATAAGCAGATGGTGAAGTCAGTTAATTTTCCAGAAGTGTTGTGGCAGAAAATGAATCTTTAGGAAATGTTTTCAATGGCAATTTTTTAACTCAAAATCAACCATTTGTCTTCGCTTATACTTTTTCCCTTTTTTAGTATGCTAGCAAGGTGTAAACTCTACAGGATACAGAAGCAATGGCCTTTTGACACGTCCAGTGCTGCTGTCTGACATGGCAACATAAACCATCTGGCTCTTCCAGACGCAGTGTGCAGGGGTACGGGGGTTAATATTATATACCCACCCCCCCATCCTTGGTGTCTCTAATAGCTGCTGCCAATCAAGCACCCTCCTCTTCCCCAGCTCCAGGAGATGCAGATTTGAAATTCCTGGCTAGGTGGTAGGGGAAGGAGTGGACTCCAGCTGAGAGACAGAGACAAACCAGATTATTTTTCATTGCAAATCTAATAAATTCATTTATTCATCTGGTTTTCACCTTTGCAAGGGACAGGAGCCAGGCTGACTGTCAGATTTGTCAAAGCCTGAGAAGAGGTGGGTGCTGTTGCCTCCTGCCTGCTCCAGTTTCTGTGCACAGGCAGACCTGGGCTGAGACGGCAGTGACCCCTCCTGTACGACTGTCTGGAGGATACAAACGCTTGTGCCATGGGAAGGGTAGGTGGAGATGATTTCTCTCATAGCTAAAATATGAAGAGAAATCCGAAGCCAACAGAGGCTGCGGTAGTTCAGATAAACATACTCCTGACTTCCCTGCATTGAGAAGCTGAAACCAAGGGTCAAGAGAATGATTCAGGCACACGTGGACCAACAAACTTACTGCATAAATGACCAAAAATGCAACAATTTAGATTTTGTTGATAGTTAAGGACTGCTAAAAACAAGTTAAAAGAAAAATTCTCTTTCAGCTCCGGGGCCAAATACATCATTGACTCAAGCGTCTCAAAATCCAGAATGTTAAACCAAGGTTAGATCTGTCCTCTCATCTCTGATCATCCTTTCTATAAATCCTTGATAAATTGTGTGTTAGTTTTATGGTACAATCATAAAACAGCCAAATGTAGAAGTAAATGACCTCATACCAGCTATCTCTCTGCAGATAGATTCACTTGGCAGATAGCCAAGAATTGATTGACACACATCTTACGGAACTAGAGTTAATTAATATGTCTACCAATTCCCAAATGGATCTCAGGAAGCAGAGAATCTGTTTAATGCAGTAAGCAATGACATACTGTGTGTGGTCAAGAGACAATCACTAATTGCCAAGAATACATTCTGGAATAAAGCATTAAAGAATATGAAAAAAAAAATATCCTTCTACTTTGCAGCTCCTTTATCCCTTAAAAACTTTATGCTTAAAAGACTTTGAAGACTCATGTTTCAAATATCAAAAGACATTTTTATAGGGAAAAAGAGTTCCCAGACTATAAAGTCAACCCTTAAAAAATCTATTAATTTTTCTACAAGAAGAAATTCTGTTTTTTAAATATCCTAGTCCTCATTCATTTAACAATTATATCTTTATTTTCAGGGAAATCAGCAAACTTGAATTGCAAAGGAGTGGTTCTTCAGAAATCACAGAAGCTACAAGTAATACAACTATGGATTCACCAGTAAAACACAGCCATAAATTAAATGATTGCTGAAAACACATCAAGAGCCTGTTTGCTAAACTGAAACAGTCCATGGAGCAATACTCAAGTAAACCAGACTGGAAACAAGGTAAAGTGGACTAATTTATATGACGTACTAAATAATAAAAGGACTGAAATGGAGCACAGAGACAAATGGAGACAGTCAAATCTTCAGCCAGGAAAGCCAGCCCAGTCCCATTGGTTTCTGTGAGTCATACTGGTTTCCACGACAGAAGCCCATGCTTATCTGTTTAGTTACGATGATCACTGACAAAACAGTACAAGAGCTACTGCAAGATTTCTGGAATACTAAGCAAAAATCAGCAAGCTGATTAAAAAAATTAAAAAAAAAAAAAAAAAAGAGGAAAAGTGATTTATTATTTTCTAAAAAGTAAGGAACTGAACCCTAGGTTACATAAGAAAAACTCAAATCTGAACAGTGGGATTTATGAACATGTGACACGATATTAATTCCCAGCTGGGAGAAAGCTGCCATGGTGTCAGACTGCACTGACTACTAGGAGCCTAAGGGACAGTTGGCCCCAAAAAACCCACACAGGCTGAACTACCCCTCTTATGGCTGGCATCCATCCTGACCAAAAAAAAGAGAGTGCTTTTAACTTCATGAACCAGATGGAATGGATTGCTTCATATTTATTTAAGCCCTTGGGGGAAAAGATGCTCTGTCTGGGAGAGAAGTCCAGATTCTGCTGAGATTTATCAGTCAACACATCAGCACCTGATTCAGGAGCAGGTCCTATCAGATCCACTCACCCAGCCACAGAAACTAGTGAGAGTGCGTTGTGGCAGGAAGACATCATTACAAAACACCAACAAAGATTTAAAAAGAGGCAAAAAGAAAAATATTGGTTTAAGATAGTTTACCTCGGGATGGCTTCCAACTTCAATATAGGTGCAGACTGGATGAAAAGCCCCTGTTCCACAAGCGTACAAGTGGGTTTGGTTGTAAGCCTTAAGCACCTTGATGAAATTAGCACATTCTCTCTGTAAAGAAAAGAAGGGGGGGTGGTGGTGAAATGTATCCACAGAGTTAATTCAGTGATTAAGACTAATGGGAGCTCTTCTCAGTTAGGACTGTGTGGCTGAATGAGCAGATTTTAAAAGTGTGACCATTTCATGCTGTTTATAAGCTTGTTTATTGCTAAGCATTTAATAACTAGCCTGATTTAGGCTCTCATTTCAATGTCTTTGGTTGTCATTTAATAAAGCATCCATGCCTGAAAAAACGATTACACAAAAAAATTCCTAGTTTTTCTTTCAGACATGCTTCATCTTTGTAATTTATGCTATTGCCATGTTCGTGAGACAAAACCCATTTATAGAAATGTGTCAGAATGAAATAATGAAGAAAAATGGACCAACTGTTTGCTTGTATTCAATTAAGTAACAATTAGAGGAAAGATGGGCCAGATGGAAGGAGTTGATGAAAAACAAATCATTGACACAACATTTCTAACAATAATATGAATTCTGCCTCATTCCTATCATCCGTGTTTAGGGGCCAGTTTCACAAAGATGAATACATATGCTAAACTTTAATGCAATTATTGACAGCCCCTAGAATACAAGCTTTGCAAGACTTGGACTTTACATTTTCTAAGTAAATTATCCACCATAAGTAATTCTAGTTCTCAGCAATTAAAAACCTAATAGCAACACTAACAGTCCCTAGTACAAACACTGTCTGTTATGTTAACAAAAATGTCATTATTAATGCCTAATGTTCTTAAAATGGAAACGTCTAACCTGACAGATGCTGATATTTTTTTTTCTGTTTATTTAATATTTTTATTTCCATCAAGTCTAACAATTAAAAGAAATATGTCAAAGCCTATGAATCAGTTTTCTGACACAATTACAAATAATGGACTTCAAATAGGAGAAAAATAAGGACTTTGAAATAAAATAACTGTTTCCAGCAAAGGTTGTGTTTAAAATGAAGGAAACTTTTATCCATATTTGATGACTTTCTGGTATAACACTCAGCTGTACCTCTCCAAGTGGACCAGAGCCCCTGGAAACACCACCTGAGCTCCTGCCCCCAAAGAAATCTCATTGTCTGGCATCATCCTTCTCTCTAACCTGCTTGCTAATTAAACCAGATACTCTCAAACACAGTCTCTCTGCCAGGAAAATGCATGTACAATTTGAGGCATGCCTTAGGCCACCACAGGGAAAAGTAACAAACTTGCACAAATACTGGTTCTCTGCCTTACAGAAAGGACTGTACTGAAATGACATTGCTCTTCCAGTTTTATTGATTATTTCCATAACAGATAATAGCATTGTATAAAAAAGGGCACACAGAGAAAAGCATACAGAATCTCCTACATCCTTGGCTTACTGCAGATAAGTTATCTTTCCAAGTGAGATGGAAGAGAAAACATAGACAGTTAAGGTAATCCAACAGGAAATTGAAAGAAATAAAGATGGATGTTACCAGGGGTCTCTCTTAATTCTTTCCATTCAGACCTTCCTTAATGAAAACACACACAGTTTCTGGTGCACACATAGTCTTCCTCCCACACATGTATAAACACAAATATACATTTATTATATGCATATGTACCCACAGACTGCTTTCCACTGTCACAGTGGTAGAATACTAAGCAAATACCTGGCATAAATCATTACAATTAGCATGTATGTTTTCATAGCATTCTTAATGCTGTTGTCCTTTTTTCTTTTTAATAAAAGAAATACTAAAAAAAAAAGTGTTTACTGCAAAGGCACATAACATCAAAATGAATACAATTTAAATTGGATCCTTTCTTAAACTCTCAAATTCTGTATTTCAGATGGAGCATCTGGCTTTGACTCTACATATTTTAAAAATGACCAGTGATTCGTGCATTACTAAATAATTCAGAATGTTCTCACTTAGAGTTCATAGAATTATGGAACGGTTAGAGTTAAAAGGGACCTTAAAGATCATCAAGTTCTAACCCCCCTGCCATGGGCAGGGACACCTCCCACTAGACCCAGTTACTCCAAGCCCCATCCAGTCTGGCCTTGAACACTTACTTCCAGGGATGGGGCAGTTACATCTGCCCAAATTTAATCACAGCGCTGTGTGAGTAGGACTGTGTTTTGCCTTGTCTGGTTTCATGTACCATGATTTTTAAAATGTCTTTGTGGTCTACTGCTATGGTTTGTTGAAGTTTTTAAAAATTGCCTGCCTGAAGAACATGAAATGTTAGAGGCCAGTGGACACGTACCTTTGCAAAATGCTGTGAGTACAAGGGCTGGACCCACAGTCAGTGTGAATCAAAACAGATTGCACTGATTTCAGAGGAGCTATTTTGATTTACAGCAACATGCCACCTGTGACTACAGGCACTTCCTAAATACTGTTCAGCTGCTTATCTGTAATATACAGCAAGAAGTTATTAGATAGCTAATACTTTAAAGGTGGAATGGAAAACCCTACTTAGTTTAGGGGCAGAGTCCTCTTTGATTTCTATGGATGGAAATTATGAAAAATTCTAACATCAGCTTTACTGAATTATTATCCCAAATTAGCCTGGGGGGGGGGGAGGAATTAACTCTATGATAGCCATATTTGAGCTTCTAGTTCAGGATTGACGGTAGTCTAACTACATTAATATCAGTAAAGTTACTCTGCATTTATATTTCCAAAAGCAGGTTTGGTTTATTCATCCCATCTTTTAACCTCTCCTTAATTCCTTGTACAGTATGTTTTTTACCATACAAGTCTAAGAAATACACAACCTAGTTAAACAATGGGGAAGGCAAATACCTACAGCAATAAACCTTTGACTATGACAAATAAATTTATATAACATTTAAAGTTCACAATCCAGTTTGGACTGCTCTTATAGCTTCCCTGTGTTTTATAGCTGCATAGAGGAACCATTAAGGTCTATTCAGTAAATTGTCATACACCTCCCTAACCGATTAGGTTTCTTTATATATTTTACATGATTGTAAAAAAATAA
This sequence comes from Pedionomus torquatus, assembly GCA_013398155.1. Classification (NCBI taxonomy): domain Eukaryota; kingdom Metazoa; phylum Chordata; class Aves; order Charadriiformes; family Pedionomidae; genus Pedionomus; species Pedionomus torquatus. The sequence goes on along the minus strand of VZRU01015657.1, from coordinate 516,773 downwards.
ATAAAGAGGTGTATTAAACCATAATAAATGACTTCAAAGTAAAGTTACAATTCTGATTTAAGCCCTTGTCAACTCAGGAAGTTCAAAGTGAAGTTCCTGCCCTGCCTGGGAGACGGTGCTATTCTCCCTGGAACAATAGCAACAGGCGCATTGATTTCAATTCCAGGATAATATTTTTCTTTCATTCTTTACCGTGAGGGTAACAGAGCACTGGAACAGGCTGCCCAGGGAGGTTGTGGAATCCCCTTCTCTGGAGATTTTCAAGGCCCACCTTGAAAATCCTGAGTGATGTGCTCTGGGCAATCCTGCTTTAGCAGGGGAGTTGGACTAGATGATCCCAAGAGGTCCCTTCCAACTCTGACAATTCCATGATTCCATAATCCGATTCCTTCCTTCATCTCATTGTGCTTATGTACAGCTGCACAGGTACAGTGTGGTGTATGGAAATGTATTTTGAACTTAGCAAGAGTTTGCTTCATGATGGTGAATATTATGTTTTCTTAGTTTATGCGGCTCTGAGAATAAAAAGCTTCCCATAAACCTGCAACAACTTTAACAGCTTTGATTGATTTGCTCAGACTCCAGATCTCAGCACACGTGTGTACTGAAGAAGATGCTCTGTTCAGGGAAAGTGTGCGTGCATCAAGGGGACTTGGGTCCCCCATGATGTGAGACTTGGGTGATGGATCTCATTTTCAGTCTCTGCTTCCTCATTCCTGCCCTCACTGCAAGGCTTCTACAATGGTACCTCCAGCTGTAAAACCTAGCAGACAGCACTGCCGGTCCCCACACTGAGAGCTATGTCAACTTGACTACAAAGCAACTCCCCAGCCTCCTTGGCTAGAGGCCTGGAATGACTTGAGTGTCTCCAACTGGGCATGTCCCACTTGGCAGCAGCGTCTCCCCTTGCCAGAGCCCTGGCCCAGGGCTATATTGTTAGTGCAGAGGTCTGTGCCAGCAGAACCAGGCATTTCACTACATGGTCTCAGAGTGTAAGACACTGGAAAGAAGACAAAGACAACAACAAAAATGCAGTATCTCAGTAAAATGCAGCAAACGGGAGAAAAAATCCAGCAGAGGATGAGGAAGTAACCAGAGCCAGAAGCCATATAGAATAAATTGTCGGGGAATTTAAACACCACCTCTGCATGTGAGTTCAGCCTCCCAGTACCTTTGTATGCATTTTTGCTTTCCCCAGAAAAGGGATGTTGTTTAAAGGAAACATAGTCTGGACATATCCATACCTTTTGAATGTTGTTCTTTGTCAAGTAAGAATCAGTTTTGTTTTGGGTTTTCTTTCATATGTGAAAGCAGAGTGGTGTGGGTGCTTGAAATACTTGTAGCCTAATAATGTGAATGAAAATGAATGCAAGGTTTGCAACGTTCTCCATAGGCAGGAAAGTAATACTTGGATAGGTTATGAAAATAAATCTTAAAGAGAAGCACTGGAATCACCACAGTGAATCAGTATAAATTATTCCACTTAATAATCCTGTTTATTATAATGGGCAGCTTAATATTAGGAAATCTTTCTTGCCTATATAAAGCTGAACACCGGTTTATGCCCTAGAGCTTGAGTTTATACATGCAAACATACAGCAGAAAGCATAAATGACTGCATACGGTACAAAATGATTGAGGTAGATATTCAAAGTTAAAATTAGGTATGTCATATGGGAGTTACTGCAGTCCTCAAAACTCCCATTCATTTATCTTGCCTACCCCTGGAGAGGATTAATCTTCATTCATATTTCAATGAATGGTATACAGTTTCCCCAAGAGCTGCAGGTTCTGCCTTTGGCCTTGTAAAGAAGTACCTCAAACTTAATATCCAAGCAACTAAGCCCCTACATCATGTCTGAGACCTTTTAGCTGAGCCTGTAAGGTCTTCCTCTGTCCTGACACAGGGAACTTTAGATGGCTACTTTTTGATGCTTTTACAAGTGTAACTGCTGGTATGTTTCCACAAACAGTCCTATGATGGCATGATTGCCAATATCCTCCAAAGTATGGCCAAAGAAATGGCTCATGCCTTGTCCTGGCTCTACCATGTGCGGTGGCTGAAGCATTAACCTCAAACTTGGAGCACAATCCAGTTTGTTTCTCTCCTTGAAAGGATATGGACTATATCTCTCCCCAAAGCCCAAGCAGACACGACAGGCTTTCTTGGGGCTAGTTTGGCACATAAGGACACAAGGACATACAACTGAAGCCATTCTGCCTTGTGTACAGGAGTTAAAGCTTCAATTGACTACCTGGAAGGAACATCCAGAGGTTTTAATTTCAGGTACATTACAGCTGTTTACACTTCCTTCAGACCTGACCGAAGAGGTTTTGGAGTTCAGATCCTCAGCTCTACATTGTTTACTAACATGAACATGGCTAAAACCATTTGCATCATCCAATGTTACAGCAGCCAAAGCACTGATCCCACTGCAAATTCTGTCGTACTAAGCTCCTACTTATAGAACTAGATGGGAAATTATTAGACTGGCACTTAGAGTATGAATTAAAGTCAAACAGGTCCAGCATGTCTGGACAGAGATCTTAACTCCAAATTTCAATTCCAAATATTATATACTATATATAGGGGCGGAGGGCCTGTCTTGAAGAGAAGAAAAAGTATTAATTAAGTTTTCCAGAAGGGCACCTACTATACGAAGATCAATATGTCTAACTTACTAACCAAACATACACATTTATTTTTGAAGACTTTTCTAATATTTGCATGTCAAATTGATAGAAGGGCTTATACCTTCAGAGATTAGCCTGAAAAAATAAATTTTGAAGAAAACGTCTGCAACCAAAAGCATAGGAGCCAAATGCAGAAAGACTGAAAAACAAACACTACAGATATGTAACACTGATTAGGCTGTGTTATGCAGACTTTTCCCGGACAGTTACAAAAATAAAGTCCATCCATCTGTCAAAACATCTGCTCTGCGTATGAAAATTAAAACAGAATTTAGGTGGTTTTTATGAGTTTCCAGTAATTATCTCTCTTCCAGAAGCCTGGAATTTACATCCTTCGATCTGGATTACTGATGCACCAGAGTTTTTAATGACATCTTTTTAAGTGGAAGTTAAAGGGTAAGTCCCTGTGACCAAGTAATATCCAGATTTTTCTCCTTATTTTAAGAAAGCTGTTTCATTTTTTCTTTTTTAACCAGGATTGATGTCCATACTACTTCTCAGATATTACAGCAAATGCAAATGGCCAGATTATGCAGGGGAATAAGTAGAAACCCAAATAATCCATTACAGTATCATTAGCTTCAACAGTTTTCTGCTGATTTAATCCAGATAAGGATCAGACCCTGTAATACACTCTCCCTTTACTTCAGCCTTCCCACATAGCCAAGTGATTAAAATATCAGAAGGTTTTGTCTAAACTGGATGGACAAAGAGATTTAAAGCTATCATCTAACAGCTGGACAAACAAAATAAATACTTGTTTTGTTTTTCAAATCAAAATGGACAGACAGTTTCCATATAGAGTCCCATGCATGAGTTTAATTAATATGTTTACTCTTTTTTTTTCTTCTTCTAACCAATTAGTTGAATTCTCAAGTGGCAAGGTCAGGGATATGCATGTAGAATAAGTAATCCCCGATAGTACTGCTGTCATTCAAATTTATCCAACTGCTGAAAGATTTTCTTGATTTATCAGGGAGCTTTTTAACTTCTTTCTTTTGTTCATGGGCTACTGCCACCTACCACCAGTTCAGTTTGTATTGGCTAGGCATCTTCTTCAGTGCGCAGCAGCATTGTTACAAGGAAGATATTTCTGGACTGTTAGTGCAATAAATATATGCATGATTGCCATGTACACAGACATGTACACATACCATGTATCAGTAAGCACGTTCAAGGAAGGTCTTCTGGGTGAGCTCCACATGGCATATGCTCTCAAAGCTCTTGCTTCTGGCAAGCAAGTTTTTGTAAAATGCAGTAAGATTATTTTAAAATTGTTACCGTTTCCTTTTCTCTGTTACAGTAGCACTTAGAAAATATTGGTCAAAGAGCACAGTCTGCTTGAGCAGTCCCAGAATATGCAGAAAGCAAAGCAAGTTATTGCAGTTCTGTTAAAAGACAATGATATTTTAAAATTTTATTTTATTGAAGTAAGCTAGCTGGTAACGCTGCTGCAAAGCTATTGTGCTAAGCACTGTATACAGGAAACTGTATACGCTGTAACAGGAAAGTCCTCAAGTATTAGGAGCTCTGTAGAGGCCCTAATGGGTGGGGAGATCATGATCAGCACCTGTATTTGATGAGATAACCTTCCAGCTGAACCGGTACAGGCAGGTGTATGCCTTTAGAACAGTGGAGGCCAGCTGGCATGAAAACATTTGCAGACTGTGATTTATCACTACGTACCCCTTGCAGTTTGGATCAATAACGTCATTTCCACCCCTGTTTTGTCATTACTGTGCCTTGCAATTAGCAGGATCAATGTTTTATAGAGTCAGCCTGCGGTGCTGAGTGAAGTTAGTAGAGCAGCTGAAGTATCAAGGTCTGTGTTACAGGGAGGGATTTCTATTAACTTAGTGCTCAGGAATTACACCCCCATTAGTCAAAGCCGTATAAGCAGCATGTATTGTATCCCACACTCATACCCCACACAAATCCAATATAAACCTTGACTGTGTGTGGGCAAACAAGATACCTGGTCTCTTTTTAAAATCTGTTACTTTGTGGACTAAATTCTTATTGTACTTCTTTTCCCACCTCAGAGATCTGAAAAAGCTGACACAACTCTAGATCCAGTGGCCTTTATATCAGATTGTGATCTGGAGGACTTGACCCCTCTGGAGATGTGGGCAATGATACTGTTCTTAAGCCTGATGACCACTGCCAGTGTTGCAGAGGAACCGTTGATTAATTCCATATCTAGATTTTCCTCTGCTGTCAAGATGGGTCCTGAGAAATTTCAGACTAAAAGTGCTGATGAGGGTTGATAAGACATTTTTGGTTGCCTAGTACAGCTTACTGTACTTCCAGTTATATTTCCAGCTTAGCTGTGCCTGCCTATAATTTACTCAAGTTGCAGGATGTCTGCATGAATCTAAACCATTAAAGCATGAAGACAAGAAAAAAGAAGCCAACTAACAAAGCATATGATAAAAAAGCCACTGAAGAAAAGCAGACGTATCCTGATTCCTTCAAGCCACAAAACTGCATGCCATAGTATTGAACAGTTGTATTGTCAGCACACTTGCACAACAGATGGAAAGCTCCTCTGGTTCTTCCCTTGTGTTAGCAAGGGTGAAGCACAATATGTCTCTCTGCCTGTCTACCTACCCGCTTGCAAATCTGGTAGTCACAACTGGTGCTTGGTCACTTGGCCCAGAGCTTACCACTAAGGCTGAGCGTGGAGGTAGCTAAGCTGGGTGGGATACTCTTTCGGGTCTGTCCTCAAAACAGTCTTAAGCCAGAAGTCATTAGAAGTCATTAGAAGCCATGCTTTAAAGATTCCTCCCTTGACTGCACAGACTAAACACATCAGGCCTTCAAACCTTTGTCGCCAGCACTGACCATCTGATCTAGTGAATTTTAGGTGAGTAAAATTTCTTTTTTCCCTTTTTTCTTTTTTTTTTTCTTTTTTTTTTTGCATTCAGTATGTTCAAATTACAAGACGTGCTTCCAGTCCTTAAATCTTCGTTCTTTGTTCAGCAGATGCAGATAATAATTGTTCTGGATCTGTGAACAGCTAGAAGGATGCCAAGAAAAGTCTGCAGCTAAATACCTGATTTAACGACCATCTTATACTTTTGTACGTCTGGTTAATGTGTAGTTCACAAGACAAAACAAAGTCTTTTGGTGGATGCAAACAGCAAACAACTGGTTTTTTTAGGATTTTACCATCACAGCGTGATTGTTGTATATTAAACTTTTATGCGAGTGTTAGCAAGCTTCCGTTATTGTGAATTGTTATGCTTTTCAGTAGTATGCACTTCACAGAATAAATTTATTTGAGGTATAGAAGAGTACTCCAGGAATAACTCAAAAACATAGGGAAGCCTTAAGGTCAAGCAGAGGCCAGTTCTTTTCTGACCATAACTCTCAAACAGAATTGGTTTTGCTCTGCAGAGTAAACTTGTCCCAGAATTTGGGCATGGCTTTATTAGCAAAAAAATGAACAATACTGTTTGGTTTCTGCTCAGGCAGTCTCACCAAGCCCAGCAGCAATTTAAGTTGCGACCACAGTCTAGATCTAAAGAGTCTCTCTCATCTATCTGTTCCATCTGGGTGGGGTAAATCACCTGTCTCCTGGAGAAATCAGATTACACCCCGCCTTTCCGAATGGGATCAACACCTGCTAATTGGGTGGAGTATTTCAGACAAACTGGTTGTCAAGCCTGTTGTGGACACTTAATGCACTCTAGACTCTGTATCAGTCAATTTGCCTTAATTCAGCATGTTACAGGCATCCTGTAATGACTCCTCCTCACAGCAGCCTAAGGAAAATAAACTCAGAACTTGTGTCCCAAAAGTGAATGTAAAGCCATGAAGTGTTGAAAGGAAGCAAGAGACTGTTGCATCTATAAGGGACAGTTGCTTAGCAATATGTGTGCCTGTAAATAAACACACTCTGTAAACTGGATTAGGAAGTTACATGGGCCTTGCGGTGGGAATCTGGAAATTTTTGTGTGGATATTAAACTACTTTGACACCACTGATAGATGCTAAACAGCAGAACCTTAAGTGACAGAAGCCTAACATTTCCACTCAGTAAAAATTTGGCACCAAAGTGAAATTGTTGAAAGTTTGCTAAGCAGTTGTGATGGAGTTCTTTTGCTAGGTTGTTTTGGTCTTTTTTTTGTTTGTTTTTTTGTTTGGTGTTTTTTCTTTTTTTTCTTTCTTTTTTTTTTTTTTTTGTGGAGTGGTTATTTTATATGTATATATACATGTATATTCATGATACATGTATAGTAATCTAAAGTTTTGGAAGATGTTAATGGGGAAGGATTTGCCAAGGTAAAAGAGATCAATACATTATTTGATCCAATGCAGATCACATCACTCACTCAGAAACAGAAAACTAACAATAACAAAAACTTGAAAGCAAGAGAGAAAGAAATAAATTCTCCCTTTATTTACTGTTCTTGCTTTTCTTGTTTCATCATCTTCAGAATACAAAACTTCCTCTATATTGAAAAGGATTTTTTAAAGATCTTCATTGACATGAAGATGTGGAAACTGAACAAAGCATTAGCTTTGTTCAGTTTCATATGAAATAATTGCATATTATTTCTAGCTTATTTTAAGAACTTTCCCATTATCTAGTGTTTAGTTCTTTTACTTATTACAAAAGAAAAAAAGACAATATTTTAGACTTCCGTGTAGCAGGAAGGAATTTAGTAAGCCTATTTTTGGTGTACATAAGCAACAAGACTACAGAAAGAAAATTAGTTATGGCCTAATTTAATAGTGATGGAGTGACCACATCTTGAGCACAGAGGAACTATGACATGTGATCTTGCAGGGTAGATCTATTCTAAATTTTAAACAAGCCTTCCTTTTAGTAAAGCAACAGGAAAAAAACTCCAAAACCTAAATAAGACAAAATAAAAAAAAAAAAAAACAAAAACAAAAACAAAACAACAAAAAACAACCTGACACCCAGTCTGTTCACTAAAATAGAATGAATGTGAAAAAAAATCATGGAGTGGGGAAGATGTGACTAGCACCAAGAGAAAGGCTTTTCTCTGACTTCAAGAGCTTGAGATTGAAAGCCTGTAAGAAAACAGGGACTAAATATATCAATCATTTTTACTAGTTATCCAGTTAATGTGTTTCTTTGGAAGGAAATGTACAAAGAATAAATTTACTCTGTCCATCTTGCGATACAATAAATCATAACAAGGAATTACCCAACATCATTTTGAAATAGCAATAGCTGCTAACTCAGCCATAAATAAAAGTGATTCTCAGACTTTGCCAAGGCCAAACTGAGGCTCACTAGGAACAATTTTTGATAAAAAATGAAACCCCATATTTCTGGCCACAACTTTTATTTCATTTCTACATTATTTCCCCTTTGCTAACTCTATGACTTTGTATTTCAAAAACAACATAGAAAACGTTTCTCCAAGACTGCATTAAATCTGATGAATATCAAGTTTCTTTCAGAGGCAAATTTCTATAGTCACACCTATAAACAGAAAAATAAGCCCAAATCTGGAAAATTAGCTTTCCCCTTGATCTATATCAATTTGTTCCCCAAACTCAAAGACTTAAATGACTTCCCATGATACATAAGTGGGTAAAATATGAAAATCTGAACAACTGCCAACTTAATTCTTCCTCTGTATAAGTACACAAGTTATTACCTTACAGCAACTGATTTGCGTTGGTCAGTTCATATAAAGAAATATATGCAAATGCCTAAATGAACACAAGCTGTAGGATCAACATCTGAACTAAGCACTATAAATGAGGCTTTATGTTGGTGGGTGTGTTGTGGGGGTCCATTCAAGAAATGGAGCTGGCACAACCAGAATTTCCTGAGGGGGAGAATTCCTTTAGAGAGCTCCATAGGAATTTGAAAGACTCCAGTGTATTATACTTCTTTTTCACCAAGTTCCGTTCACCTCTAAGTGAAGGACTTGTAGGTTTGTTTTATTTTTTTCCTCCTTATCTGTCTTTCTCTTTTGTTTGTAGACTATGCAAAGCCATTTTACACAGCAGCAACACTACTTACAAAATGTCTCACTATCTCTTCTCCCAAATGGTAAGAAATGCTTTGGTAGGAAATTGTGCCCACAATAAAGATCATGGACAAGATGAAGAAGTGAGCAGCCCTCAAGCTAATAAACCCAGAATACTAACTGGAAAAGTGGGAAGGAATATACAGTGGCACTGTTTGTCTTACAAATGGCTCAAAAGTCACAGTTTTCTTTGTAGTGGGTAATACTGAGAGTAAATTCTTTGCCTAACCTCACTGGAACTCGATTCCTTTGGATTTTTTATCACTTTATCCCCTCCTACTCCCAGAACACTTGCACCTTTCCCTTTTCCCCAGGCTGGATGAAAATTCTGAGTCTCCATTAAAAGATTTCTGTGCTATGCTGGAACCAGAGTGAGAAAGGAAACAGGGATGGCAGTGAGGATTGGTGACAGAAAAGCTGGAAATCTGGCTGTAGATGTCCTTCAAAGGAAGAACCCTGACAAAAGAGTATGAGCTCTCTTTGGCTCACCCAAAGGGCCAGAGGAAATTTAACCAGAAAAATTGTGCCTGTCAGATGAATTTAGAAACACACTTTCTAGATCTAGCCAACATTGTATATTTAATTTTCAGATTCCCTCATCAGATCTTTGTTTACAATAACAGATGAAAAGAATTACTTTTACTTTCTGCCTCCGTGTTCTTATATTTTCCCTAAGGCAACAACCATAATAAAATGAGTTAAAGGGAATACTGCTCATTTATTGCCAACTTTGTTTTCCCAAAGTATCACCAGATATGGTTGAGGGACACTTGTGAAGTTACACAACCCTTTTTTCTTTTTTTTTTCCTTCTTTCTTTCTAAATTAAATCATTGCACACTGATGGATCTATAAGCCTATTGAACTGCTAATCTTCCTATGATTTAGGGAGGGGCTGGAAAACTTTGAAGCATAAACTCAGATGGCATATGAACATTTTGGCTTAAATTGAATATTATCATAACAACTGAGATGGTGAATTAAATTACAGCTATGTGATTCTACCTGCATGAACCATAAACTCAATAATTATGTGCCAGCCACACTTAAATGCAAAGAAGCATGCACAGAGTGTAGTGTAAAGAGTCTTGCTCCTTCTTAAATGGGAATAGGTTTCTGAGCTATAATGATTCCAAATTACCACCGAGAGAATTGTTAAGTATAAAAAAGTGAATCACAATTGAATTCAGATAGGAGTTAATAACTAGTTAAAATCTAGTGGCAATTAAATAGCTCAAGTAGATGTTTATCTCCTATAAATTATAACATGGTTAGTGCTAATACACACACAACTGTGCTGATACACTTCAGATGCTAAGGGAAATGACACAAAAGTGTAACTCTCTGCACAGACCTGTTTGTTCATGTGACAGAGCATATGTAGAAGCCTGCTGATACCAAGTAAAAGTATTTGGTACTTTTTATATCTGTTTGCATGCCAACATCTAATTCTCACCAGAAACATTCAGGGAGTAGCTGATTTCATAGAGCAGACAAAATACGTATAAATATCTGTCATCATAGAGCTTGTCCTGTGTGACTTTGTTTAAGTACCTATGGAAATTTTAAAGACTTATACATGTCAAAACCAGAAGGGACCATTTCAACAATTTAATTTGAGCTGGGATATTTTAAAAGTGGCTAGATAAATTAGATAGTGAAATCACACTTGAAAATAAGCTCCAAAGTGCCCTTCAGAAACATAACTTTAAAGCTTTCATGTTATACAAACCTATCATCCCCTTTAATAAGGATTTCTCTGATTCTGTAGCATGTGAACTCCTGCTATGGTGCCTCAACCAAATCTAGTCCAGGGATATATCGACTAAACAGTCGATACTGTTTAAAGTCAAAAGTTTAAAAAAAATGCTATCTTAATAGTTCAGTGACTAGATGAGTTTTCCAGTCAAGAAGCTGTCCCTACCCTGTCCCTACCTGCAAAACTAACTAGTGTTTCTGGTAACTTTTGTAAATCACCCAAGCTTTGCTTCGCTGGTTTATGACATCCCAGGAATGTCAGTGGAACTGTAGCCACATTTTTTTTTTTTTTTTTTTTTCCAGTTACCTATTATTTGACCCATATGTAATGTTGAGGCTGCCATGTGTTTCTGCTGGGTCCCAGGTGCCTGTGAGATCTTAAAATGAAAATATCGAAGGCTCACTAGTGAGGGGTATGACTAGCAGCATGTCTGTAACGTAAGTTCAGTATAAAAGCTGAGAACTATTCTGTAGAGACTTTGCCTTCTTTGATCATTACCAAGGTCTGTTCAGGAATCATGAGAAATATTCACGGGACTTACAGCAACCGGAATAGATCAAATGAGAGACAGAAGCCAGAATAGCAAGAAATCCTCACAGAATTGCTCATTTAGTTGAATTACGTAAGCAAATATCTTATTTGTTATTTATGGTCTTTAATTTTTCATGAATAATGTTATTTTGGTGTTTGTGATACTTTATACTGAGGAAATGGAAATATATTGTAATGCTAAGTACTTGCATGGGTCAGCAATTACGGTTTTATTGGAAAAAAATATCTGTGGTTTGTAGGAAAGCATATCAGTTAACTTCTATCGGAGAAGTCCTGCTGTAAGCGAGTATTGCATAGCTGGGGGGAGCCTTTCCACCTCTCTCCTTCTCAGATTACCTATATGAAAAAAAAATGGTCCGAAGGATACTGTAAAAGGTTTATCTGTCTATACAGTGAGCAAAGCTTAACTAATTAACATATACTAAGCCATTTAAGAAATGAAAATGACTGCTTAAGGAAGAAAGGGAAATCAGGAGAGCAGGAGCAGCCCAAGTCGGCTGCTCTCCTCAAATCCCGCGTGGACTGTCCTGAGAGACAAACCTGCTGCGCCAGGATTGGCATGACTGACAGCGTCAGTTCAAGGAATCCTTCTGAAGGAGTGAAAACGACAGTAAATTACCTCTTACAATTATGAGAGGAAGTCTCGGAGGTCATAGATGAGGTTAGAAGTGGGGCAGAGCTGGGGTTATACTTGTGCTGCAGCTGCTGCAGTGCACCTGGCCTATTAGTGGGGACCTGCATTTTCAGCATTGACTTCCCCTGGAGATCAATAATTAAAAAAAAAGGTTGTGTTTCTTTTATTTTTTTTTTAAAGACCTCAATGTAGACATATAGACTGTCATGTGGAAAGTTTTGAACCATCACAAGTGAAGAATATCTAATATCTTAGCAGCGGTATGTGCTGAAAGCAATATTAAATCAAGCATGGTTTATATGCTGCTTTATTTGTCCTCTATTTCTCTCGTTCCTTCTAATGAGAGTCTGTTGAGTTATTTTTATGGCCTTTATATTTCACACTCCCAAGGTACTGACAATGGCTCTAAGGAATAAAGGAAGGAGGAATAATAAGTTTCTTAAATGATCTGTAATCTATATCTGTAATTACAGTTAAAGAGGTTACATTTGTTTGCAATGCACTGTTTTATGGCAAGAATAGGTAGCTGTAAGTATCTAAAGATGATGACCTGAACACACCAAGATATATATTCCATCTTTCTAGTTGCCTCAGAAAACTGGACACACAACCTATGCTTTTTTTTTTTTTTTTTTTCTTTTTTGATGGATCTGGATTTTCTTTCACCCCTTGACAAAATTGCTNAATTAAAGAAAAAAAAAAAAAAAAAAAGAGAGAGCAAAGCCATACCCCTACAACACATATGTGAAAAAAATGTTTGAAAGGTAATTATATGATTTTAGCAACATTTTGCTGTACTTCTATTATCCTCAGTTTGGGCTGCACTGAACCCCAACTCTGTCTTTCTGCTCTGCCTTACTCTTTCCCACCAACTCATGGGAGTGCTCCTAATACACGGGACCATTGCAGGCAGCTAATGTGCCAGGGTCACACACTACACCAATGCTTGGTACTGGCTTCACCTTTTACTCATGATCAGAAGATGTAGCTGCCCTAATATCACAGGAAGCAAAAGAATCAAGGCGAATTAAAAAGTTACAGTAGTCAAAGAATGGGGAGCTGAACTTCCCAGCTCGCTCCAGTATAACAGTGTCTCCATTTATAGTGATGGACTGGAACAGACCTACTGCAACGTATAAAACATACTCTCTCCTACCACTGTGAATTTCTAAAAATAATTATTAAAAGAGTATACTCTTATTCTAGATGCCGAATATCTTATTAATTTTCTAGGTCTCAACCCCAGCTATAAAAAAAATCTACTTAATGTAATATAATACTTAGTATAAGATCAAGCTGCAAGGTCAGTTTATTTGCTCAGACACTTAACACTAGCCTTATTTTTTTTTTAACCTTGAATATTAGATATTCTAGTCCTCACCTTGCAAAGTACTCCTGAAAGTTATTTGTGAACATGAAGATGGATTAATTTAAACACATTTTTTCCTGTGTAATGAGACAGCCTGAGTATCTGGCACTTTAGCTGTCCCTTCACATACATAGCTTAGCCCATATTTCTTATTTTTTACCTAATCCACCTCTACTGTTCCCAAATGGATTTCTATGAAGACAACTGTCCTCTATGGCCTAGGTAAAGACTGATGAAACTATTTTTGTTATGACCTAGGAAATTATTCAAATGGAGCTCTCTAGAGGCATATGGTTGGCATTATGAATATTTTACAGAATCATCTCTGAAAATCAGGCCAATAGCATATACACACGGGGCCAAGTTCCACTCTCAGTTATACCTTGGCAACCACAATGATTTCCCATTTGGCTATGCTATGCAAGTATTTGTTTGGCTTATTGCATGCATGTATTTTTTATCTTTTTTTTTTTTCCCTTCTTCAGCCATCTCCTCCCATTTCCCATATTGTTCTCATAAAGAAGACAGTTATTATCAGCATGGAATGACTATTATTTGGGGGCTACTGGCTATGTCTCTCTACAGGCAATAAGATGCACACAGGAATGAGGGAAAATGTACAGAAAATTATGCACCAAAACCGATGGAGAATGTTAAAACCTCTTTGACCTCAATCTTGCTATGAACCCCATGCAGGAAAGAGCTCAGGGAAACCCACTGACTCCAGTGAGATGCCACAAGGAGAAAGCACTTCTTGGAACTCACTGCAGGGCTGGGACCCAGAGCAGGGCAAAAATAGGTCAAACTATTGCGTACCCTGAGATCAGAAGACAAGCATACAAGGGTTAATATTTTCCATTCTGATGTTTCTCCTCCCTTCTCTTTCTTGTTGATTCTTTTTGTTTGTTTGTTTGTTAGATAAATTCTATTTCATTTGCATGATTCCCATTTATAAATTTAAACCTTTATTCATAAAGACAAAATTTCATTATTTTGAATAAGGTGTCTGAAATAACTAAAGACTGAAGTTATGATCAGAGGTGATTCCTCCTTACACAGGAGGAAAAATACTTTAAGAATTAGCACAATAAGACATAATAAAATATTTACAATGTTTTATAAAAGAAAAAAAAATACTAAAAAGATTTGTACTTACCAGAATATCTTTTCCAGCCCACTTGCACTCATCCCTTCGGGAATGAGATACAGGCCAAACAATCTAAAGACACAGAAGAAAAATCACGTTGTGTTATTTCATGCTTCAACAATCACAAATTGCAGACCAAATGCTACAGAGGGTCTTTATCCCGTTTCTCTCTTCCTCATTCTTTTCCTTATTTCCTTTTCTTCCATAAAATTTGATAACAAAGAAATTAAATGATAGGAACAAAACAGGGATAATAGGAATCAGAATAAAACCAGTCTTGAAATACAGTCTGTACTGTGAAACTCAGCAATGATTCTTGAATGTTAATAATAAGAAGGTTGACTCTTCATTAAGTGAGTGTTCTTTCGCTGTTTTAAATCTGATGGAATGGAGACTGAAAGCAAAAAAATGCAGGTACTTACTAACAATAAATTGGATTTATCTGAAATGCAATCTCATGTTAGAGTTACAGCATCCAAAATTAGGTGTTTATCTCTTTACTGTATCCATTAGTTCACTCTTTTACTAAGTTTAGTTAATTAAATAATAAAAAAGAAGCCATGGTATTTGAAAAAGCATCACACCATCCAAATAGAACCATTTATACTGTTCCTATAGAGCTACTTTAACACAAGTAAACCTAAATCAAGGTTTACTGTAATGTTTGCTTAGCAGAAAATGGATCTCACCTCATACAGAGAAAATCCAGAGACCCTCACAGTCAATTATTCATGTTTTTTTGAAAAGCTTTTAGGAATTACATATAGAATAAAACATGATCTTTCCATAAAATGCCAGGCTATTCATTTGGGAGCCTCAGATAATGCAATATGAATGGCCATAAGTCTGGATTATAGCTTGGTGTTCAATACAGTTTGTTGGAAGACAGTAAAAGGCAAAGTATTCAAAAGAAAAGATGAAAGAATATGGATGACAAAGATCAAAGGAGATGTTATATATGACATTTGAAAATTCAGTTTGCAACCACAGTTTTAAATTCAAAATTTTCTTATAACTTAATGAAAACCAAATAGGAATCGAACAACTTAAGTCTATAAAATAAGGCTGAAAATTTTATGAGCACATTCTCTCAAAGGATTCCTGCTACTTCCTGTTTCTATTCTCTGCTTAAAATGTGCAGAGACATGTGAAAATTAAAATTTACTAAGTTGAAAAACATCAACCAAACTTCTCAGATCTCCCAAAAGGACCAGTTCGAGTTTTGAGCATAGGTTTCTATATTATTCAAACCAATATTCCAATCCAGCAATGAATGGCTGGATGTTCTTCTTTCCTTATTCTTACAGCACAATATTTTCCTCTAATGTTGTTCAAAAGTCAGCTAAACCAAGCTAGTTTTAATAGACTGGATATTTTAGCTTTTTGAGTTGTGCTCCTTTGTTGCTATCAGCATTTAGACAGAAACCTTAGTTCTTTTTTACATGATGGAAAAAACAACTAATGAAGTTTGAACTCAAGCACAACACTGACCTGCACTGTAATTTTGATTGAAGTTTCTTCTGTGGTCCTCCTGTCTTTAATAAATATATCCCCAATTTCCTTGAGACTTTTGTCTGTTGTTAAATCTAAAGTCTCACCTGTAGGTCTGTTCTTCAAGTCTGTTGCCAACATTCAGTTCCATGTTACCAACAGCAATTCTTAATATTTAATATAGTAATATTTGTATATAATGTCAAATAGTTTTCTAAAGCTATCTGAAGACTTAAGCATGCAAGATACAATTCCTCCCATTCTGAGAGCTGTTTTCTGCAATGAAAACACCTTCTTTCCTTTAATTATTCCAGATGTTTTGCACATTAAACTATCAATCCCTCAGAGAATTCAAATAAATAGGTAGTTTCCTTTATAGCTGCTCTAAAGAGAATAGAAAAGAAAATACCCAGTTTTCCTTTTATCCTTTTTCCTTAGAGAATACAAATGAATAGCCTGTCTTCCCTCTGAACAGAAAACACAAGGTATTTATTGCTATCATCTTAGGAAGCTAATAGTCAAACGGGCAAAAGGTCAAGAACACCAAGAAAAAAAATCCCTGGGTATTGAAGCAATATATCTCTCATAAAAGGGTACTCTCTGGATTTAAAATGTGCCATCAAAATACTTAAATATAACAAATCAAGCCTCCATCCCCTTGTTTACCTTCTAACATTTTATCTTATAAAAATAAATGAAAAATGAAATTATTTATTTAGACTCCAACAAAAGAACATGATGAAACCATTTGTCAGCTTTTAATTCGTCACCAACTTTTACTGGAAAATTACACTCTCCATCATGAATGGCAAGCTTTTATGGACCTATTTTTCTTTTGTTAATACTGACTCTATTTTGGTTTGAAAGTAGCAGAAGCAGAGTGCAAGTGCTGGGTTAAAGGACAGAAATCAACACTCGGACTCCCAAACAGCTTCTTATTATCTGCAAACAAATAGAGTGATAACACCAATTTAGGTAAACTGTCATAGTAGTTATTTGGGGTTTTTTTAGCAGTACTCATGGAATTATGCCTTACTTGGGAAACAGCTGGATTATGCACTTATCATTTACTTTTTCATAATCTGAAAAAAGCATTGTAGATTATACAGTCATAGGTTATAGGTTCATTATAAATTTCTCTTCACAGAGCCAGCAAATGTTTTTCTTGTAATAATATTCCCGACATACAGATACTTACTATGTAATTCATACAGTGACCAATATAGTCTGAGTAATAACAATTCTGCAACATTATGAGTATATATTTACATTGTACAAAACATGAATGAAAATACCTTTTGATATTCCTTGATGTTAACCAGGTTGAAAGAAAATATGTGATCCTTTGCTCCAACATACAGCCGGCTCCGTTCTTCATCCAACAGGAAAGTATGGTAACTGGAGCTATTAGCTAGTCCATTGAAATTGATTATATTGTTGGATTCCAACATTTCTGTAAGATAAAGGTAATACTTTCCTTGTTCATATGGTCAAACAAAACACAGACTTATACTTTGACTTGCATAGGTTTCATTTTAGGAATTTAGCCTTATGGAGTAGAAACCAGTGAAAGCATCAGGTACCTGGGCCTATAAAAGTTTTTATTTCAAGTACCCAAACCCAAACTGCTTGTGAGATTCAGCTCTACACAAACAAAGGTCAAAACATCAGTGATATCAATTCAAATGCTGTATGAGGTTTTAGGAGGTAAAATTCTATCCATGTAACTCATCAACTGTTGGACAGAGTTCAATTTTGTTCAATCAATGAGATTTACAAGGATAAACCTGAGCATGACCAGCCAATAAAAACCACATCTTAACACAAAATCCCCTACTTCCAACATATAAAACTATTTCATACAGATCTGTATGTTATGAGAAAGGGGATAAGAATGATCGAGGTAAAATAAGATAATAAAGTTGATGAGATAAAATAACATGTACATTCTATTCTTACACGTGCTATTATCTTCCCAGTTTACTGACACAGCCAATATATTGCTCCCTTGCTTGGGACTGTGTATTTATCCATCAAGGGAATAAAACTAGAGAAGGTAATTTTGCTTCTATTTAAACTCAAGAACAGTTTTCTGATTCTCGTACACTTCACAGAGCCATTGCATTTGCCAAGGACAAGGTTTCAAGTACAAGGATTCACAGAATCCTCTTAACTATTCACAAACATTAACAAAGACATACACATTTTCCTGAAAACGCTTAAAAATATTTTTGTTATATAATACATCTTAGTATACATATTAGCATAAAGTACATATAAAGCAGTACATATTAGTATAAACTTCCTTGAAAACACTCTTTCTTTACTCCTGTCTGCCTACATTCATACCAGGACTATCTCTATCATTTCAAGGCATGCCTACACTAGTAAGTCATCGATAAGAAACTTTCCCTGGGATGACAACTCCTACTCAGTTCAAGCCCCGACCTTGTGATGTACGGAGGCACACATGCAGTAATAGGAGCAGGAGTTTCGTCAATGCCAGTGCTGCTCCTCACACAGCACCCATGAGGACAGATGAGAAAGGGAGTGAATACATTGGGCTCCAAGGGCTGATGGCTAGAAGGTATAGCCAGACCTCACTTCACCTTACATTTGTGTTAGAGACTCTTCCATATGTGCAAGCCAAGGAACTGTGTCACTCCTCTCAAAACCACTGACAAATGCCTAGGTGTCTAGGATTTACCTACTAGTTCAGCTACCTGCTCTGACTTTCAGATTTTCAGTAAGATCTCTCCCATTTTCCACCATTACTACAGTTGATGAGTGCATGTAAGATAGCATTCCCTATACTGCTAAAAATCAAGGTGAAACTGCATTTAAAAAGAAGCTGCTGCTTCATTTTATTTTTAAACTATTTTTTCTTCTATTGCCTCTTCCATCTTTTATTTTAACCAGAACAAGGAAGATGCTAGGTGGGGCTTTTTTGGCCCTACATATGAGTGGTATTTAGGATTTTGCAGAATTTCAGGACCTGCAGCGTAGGAGTCCCCACAGACGTTAAACCTATTTTTTACATTCACTTATACCAGGTGATACTTATGCCAGGCTGATAGTCTGTAATGGCAAGACTTAGTAGGCAACATATTCAAGGAAGATAAAGATAAAACTAAGAGTTGCATACCATTCAAGCTAGTCTAGCCTTGGTATTCTTTGCACTTGTTGGAAAAAACTCTCACTAGTACCAAAAAGAGTTAATTTGCATACAAGAGTAGCAAAAGTGTCAGAGTATGCACTATATTTTGTTCCTTGTTCTATATTGCTTCTGGCTAAATATACCTGTACATGTATATTACAGAATAATTTTTAAAACTTGTACTGCTCAAGACTTAAGTTCTCATTTTTTTTTATTTTTTTTTTTAATGGAACAAGAAGAAATCAAATCACCCCAAGCAGTCTTGTCAAAATAATTCTTCTGGCTTCCTGCCAAGTTCTAGAATTTAACTGCATTGTCCTCCAGTTCACTTATTTGCATTTTGTTAGAGACTTTACTAATTCTCTTTACGTTGTAATGACTGATTCAGATGTTGAATGTCGACTTGCTGAATAGTGAATGATTCAGATGATTGATTGCTTAACTCGTCTTAGAACTCTCTTGGCTAGAAATGCTTTGCTGTCATCTGTATCTGAACATTTTTCTTATAATATAGCTGTCAAAAACCTTTGTATTTTTTTTCATCTTTCTTGGTTTGAACCCGCACAGGTATGATTCTGCCCTTTGTGACTGTGGCGTAAAGACAAGTATCTGCTGAAGTCAATGTTACATAAATATAAAACTGCTGTAAATGGTAATACGATCAGTTAGGCACAGCCACTTGGTTCAAAATAAGTCTGATATGATTTTGCTAATGTACGGTTCTAAATATTCACCTCTACAGATGGTGATCGATGTTTTCTTTTCTAATATTCATGAAAAAATCCAGATCATAATACTGCAGTCTAAGGTTTATTATGGCCAAGAGTAAATTACATCATCATCTTCACTGTTCGAATGTCTCCACAGTCTAAGTTAAAAGGGCCAGGTGTAGCTGTGCAGGGAAATTCCCCCTTTTCATTTTCTATCACTCTTTAAATGCAACAGCATTAAAGGTTACACCGGTGAGTTTTTTGTGAAGTTGCAATTTAAAATCAAACTGAAAGCTAAATCCATGCTGTCTTCTATGTCTGTGATTCTATGATACTCCTGGGTTTTAATCCAGTATCTGTCGTGTTGTCCCATTATTGACTTTTGCAGGACATGACCAGATTTCCAGATTTCCAGGGTCTATTGCCCAAAAGACTAATCCTAAGCACATTCCAAACAGTATACTTCAAATCATGTGAAATTATGTTTCTCCTTATCAGAAATCAGGTTGAGAACATAGGTTGAGGAGAAAAAAGTCATCTGGGTACCGATGGTTCTGATTCACTACTAATTCAGTTAGGATTGAGTTACATCACACCTAAGAAGTGAAAACCTAAATAATCCCTGCAGTTCCTCTGCTGTTTATTCTAACCCACATGTATTTCTCCAGTGATGAATATGGCTTCATATGACATTCTGGAAAAGGTTGTTGAAGAGCAAAACAATGGCATTTGCACAATCAATACAAATTAAGTATTCCACTTCCTCAAATTAATTAGTTTCAAAGTGTTTACCATCCAGTTTCTTTTCAGTATCCAGCCAGTGACTATTGCTGAGAGCATGATAGAAAGAGCAGCAACAGGGCATGCTCCCAGAAGGGCACTGATATTCATCAATTCTGTGAAGTGTCGATCAGTCATGCTGGCAAGGTACACGGCTGATCAGTGCTAAAATAAACCAAGATTTACAACAAAGATAGCATTGCAATGCTAAGGGGGAAATGATGAATGCCTTGAGTATGTCAATGAAATTAATACTGTGTGCTATGCATACTCTCATTCTTTTCCATTTTTTGTTGCTGTTGTTCATATTAAAGGTTGGCATATCCATGACCTACACAGAAAGATAACAAGTGCCTGTACTTAAAGCTGTGGTTTTTTTTTTTTAATTTTCTTTATGCTTTGCCCAGTTATTTTTATTGCAAAGATGGTAACATTACTCCACCAAATGTTGCAGCCAAGTATCATTTCTTCAGTAATATCTCAGAGAGGACTTTCTTATTTCCTTTTGACAACCTCAACTATAACCATGCATGTTGTTTTGAACAGGAATGAATGAGCCCTATAAAGCAAACCACTGCACATTATGACTGTAGTATTGTCTATAAAATGCTAAATGAAGTAGATTTAGAGTGGGCGGTGGTATTTTGAAGGTAATAAAGAGTTCATTGCTTTTGTTATTGGTGCTTACTTCCCACATATATTAAGAGTGTTGATGGTGACCAAAAATAATGGTTTGAAATGCACCATATCTTAAAAACCATCATTTTATAATGAATTTTCACTTGTGATTATCATTGAAACCAGATAGAGGTTGAGTTTCTCGAGGTTTGTGGGCCAGACTCTCCTACTAACCACCTCACTGCCCTTTCTCTGCCAGTGTCCAAGCTTGAGGTATTTTACTGTTTTCACTATGCCTTTCTGTAGATTCTGCATGGCCTTTCTTCTATTAACTGATGTTTCTGCTGATCCAGCCTGACTTGTGTCAGAATATTTGCTTTGCCAGACCAAGCTGGCAAATTTACAGAAGAAAACCAGTCCCTAACTCTCGCCTTCCTTATAATGCATAGTTATTTAATTTGCTAATGGAATCACAACTTAATAGTATGTATACACAGAGAGGGCCAAATTCCTGGAGTGAAATCCATGGAGATATGCATGCATAAGGAATGTAGATTTGGTTTATTTTTATGACACTTTTTTCATTAAAGAATAAGCCAGAAAACCACAGCTATAGCTGAGATGAATACAGTCAGGCAGATCCTGAGGTTTGCTTTATCCATGGTTGGTATTCCACTGTAAACCTTGTTTTATGTCTGTGTTCCTTCAGTGGAGTTTGTCAAGAGGAGAACATAACAAAAGAAAAGCTTCTTTATTTTTTACTTATCTACTACCAGACTGCCTGCTCCTAGTGAAAGGGAGTCAGTCTGTGTAACAAGTTAGAAAATTTGTGAGCTTTGGCCTGTGTTCTTGTTACAGACTTCACAATAACACACCAGCCAAGATTATTTTGGTTGTTAAGGATCAAAGAGCCATATCAATTTCGAGAAAAAATGAGAGAAAAGGTCTCCCAGTTTCCTTGCTAAGATTCACATCTGGCCGTGTCCCATTACTGGTGACTCTGCAGAGTGACTGGATAAAGCAGGCAGCTCTGCTCGTCAAAACACGCTTACAAACCAAATGAGTGGGTTGCTGGTTGCACAAAATTCTCAACCTTCGTTCCTTTGCCAGCAACGATAAGATCTCACTCTACATCTAGCAGTAGATAAAAGATGAGTCAATGCATATTATGCCATCAAGCAGGGATTTTGCTGAATTGCGAGCAATGCCTCCCACAACGTCATGCTAGAACATTTCCTTCTTCTCTCGCCAGGCTTTTACTTTGGCTACAGAGTATCAGGTGGCCGCGTGTTTGCACATGCATTTGTTGCTTACACAGGCACATATTGTGCCTGTTCTGTATATCAGCATGTATATCTATCTAAATAATCCTGGGTATGAATTAGTCATTACTCTTTAAGTGGTTATTTGCTAAATTCTAAAATACTAATTCTACTGTGCGAGGAAAGACGTGGGTATTTTAACTTCTAGGCTCTTCTCTATCTTCTCCATTTTACTGCTCTGAGTGTAGACGGTGAAGTCCACCCCTGCCAAAGAAAAGGCAGGGACTGGCAGGAAATCAAGACAGCCTCCGGCAAGACATAAGCCAGCGGCGCTTTGGCAAAACCAGGGATAGAAGCGGGGAAAGGCATCAGATTTGCTCTTAGTCCGTTCCCCATCCGAAAGAGACAACAGCTTCCATGCACCCAGAGGGATGTTTCACTGGAGTATTTCCATATAGTATATAGGTTGACGGGAACGAATTCTGCTGGGTGCTTGTCAGGTGTGTGATATCAGGGGAGCTTGACCCCAGCCCGAAATCTAATGCTTAGTAACAAGGCCAATGGCCTGAAGGATAACTTCTTCCTCCCCCACCATCCCCCCAGGATTTGACTACTTTATACCTCAATTACTTTCTTTCATCTACACTTCAGATGTCACTGGGACATTAGCATCTAGTATTTAGTGAGAAGAATGGTTCAGCCACCCATTTTAAGAAAAAATAAGGATCTTGCTAGCAGACTAAGGTATAATTCAAACTTCTATAAAATAATTAATTAAAATAAAGGACAGATAATTTAGCTATTGTCTGATAATTCATCTGAGAAAAAAAAAGAAAAAAAAAACAACAAATAATTGAAGAAAACTTTTTTGTTACATCTTTAACTAGTCAGGCTATCAGTGTTTTAGTAACATACAAAGTGTTCCAACAGTTCAAAGTTACTTTTAGCAATTAACATTTGATTTCATATTAGGAGTGGAAGAAAAAAGACACAGAAAATGATAAAGAAAATAGTCAAAAGCTCATGCTTTCACATAATTTTAGAATTACACTGCTTGGGAATATCAGAAAGTGATCAGTTCTATCTGAAATGAAACAAAACCCAGATTTATGAAGTTTATGAGATCATATAGTGCAATAAGTGTTTTATCCATTTTTAGAAATATAACAAGAAAACTTTTGTAATCAGCACCTTTGGGTTTTTGCTATATTATGAGCCAGATAAACTTGAAACTACACAGCATTTGTTGTTGATGGCAATTCAGTGTTATTGTAATTTGAATGAGATAAATCATGGGGAGAAAAGGGAGGGATATCTTATCAGTAATCAAAATACAATTGGAACAGAGCCTCTCACAGCTGTTCAATCAGCCCCAGCTTTCATCCTCTTCATCTACCTTATCATAACAGTTGCCAATCACCTGCTTCCACTGAACTCCACCAGAAGGAAAAAAAACAGAAACTTTTTTTTTTTTCTGTAAAACTTTTGTTTCTGAAAGAAAACGTACTTCCCTGAACTATTTTTCATTACAGTTTATCAATTAAAAGTAGCTAGGACAAGATATACAGTTTTTAGTGCACTCCTGATGTAAACCAAGCATTTTAAATGAAACACTCCTGCCTACCTTCCACTGCAGCAAAGAAAACTTTAGGGCCATGAGTATAGTTTGATTAAAACCAGATACTTGGAAGGAGGAATGTTGCACCAATGTTTTGTTTCAGTTGCACCGTCATAAGCATGGACTCCTTTGACTTCAAAATACTGATGCATATGTTTTTTATACTGTAAAACTGAGAGAAGATTTTAGCTCATTAATGTCAGCACTATTTAGCTACATGACAGCCCTTTAAGTGTTCTTGATTTCAATAATTGAAAGGGTCACATGATATTTCAAAGACATAAAACATTTAGATTTCTAAAGCTAACCTGTTTTCCCTTTATTATCTGCATTATTTGTTCTTTCTGTCTCTGGAAGTGAATCCAGATTGTCCCTATTGCTCAGCTGTTTTCTTAAACATGAGAAATATTAACCTCTGAGCTTTACAAAGACTTGTAAAGCTTGATTTCATAGCCATGTAAAATTATTGTAACATCCCATATTATTAATTTGGCTTTGTGAGAAAGGTTATGGCACACATTTAACTGTGAACTTCACAGGTATTTAAGCACAACATTGTTACAAAATCACAGACAATAAAAATTATCTATAGCATTTTTGTGTGTGTGATGAATCAGGCAGAAATCTATGAAGGTGAAAAGAGACCAGGATCTGGTTCTACTAAGCAGTTATCTGTCTAAGGGAAAATTTGTTCGCTTAACGCAGTTAGGTAACATCTTTGCTATCTCCCATGGCAAAGTACTAGTAAAAGGAATGCACAGGAGGAATAATGGAAGTGACGCGTTGTACCAATGAGCTCCTAGCTATTAAGAGTAACATCCATAACTCTCAATGTTTTCTAAAATGTAGCTAAATGCTACAAAGGCAAAATGCTGAGCTATTGAGAATAGTTTCTGAATGTGTTAATTCAAACAGTAGAAACAATGTAGGCATATTAACTCAGCCCTCTACCTTGTGTAATATATCTTCAGTGAGCTTGTTATCTCACTGTGGTACTGCATGACCCTAAATCACACCATCTTCTGAGCTAGCACAGGTAAACAGCCAGCTAAATCCCATTCATTAAATAGCTCAGTTATCAGATCTAGTTAGCAGTTCATCAATTCTTACCTGTTTGCATGATACTGCTGGGAAGTTAGTCTTCAACAAACAGAACCAGTACTGGTTATCAAGAAAGTGAAATTGTGGGTAGTTGTCACTTCAAGGATTGCCTTATCTATAAACAGTACCATCCTTGTCTCATTAAATATCGTATCACAGAGGCATGAACACCTTTTCTTGATGACTAAAAGCACAGGTAGTTATTTTCCCAGGGCACAAACGTATTCCATTTGGCCAAGTAGGGAAAAGATGGGAAGACTGTCACATCCTATCCTCTGCATGCCCTGGGTCCAAGGGTAGCATGGAGGACACTTTTCACTCGTGCCCCAGAAAGCAAGATATGGATTTCTGATTAATTAACTTTCTCTCCCAGAACAAAAGCAAAGAAGGAAAGGAACTGTTAATCTACAGGCAACGTGCCTACTTGCTCAAAATATTGATCATGCTGCAGTATGGAGACACCTGAGCTAGCTTGAAAATCACTCAAATACCTGTGGCATCTAAAACCACTGGCTAAGAGGCCAGCAAATATTAATTGATTTGACTCTTCACTTAATTGTGTCTCAACAAGGCTGCATATTGAATGACTAGGGTGTTACTTCAGGCTAAGCAGGCCAAATACTTTGAAGTTAGCTCAGAGGATATGACTACACTTTGTCATAGACATAAGGATGAATTAAAATCAGATACACTTGATCCAAAAATAAAATGTCTACACATTGTTTTTTGGTACAATTGGAGAAGTTTTGACTTATTTATTTATTTTTAAAGTCAGTTCCTCTTTCAAAGAACCATTATTTCTGATTAAAAAATCTTCTCAGGTGAAAATAAAACTGTCTGGGTAATGTCAAAACCTGTCAAGATGCTTGGGGACTATTAAGCAACAAAGTACTTAAAATACCATGATGCTTCAGAAAATGTCTGTCTGAAAAGCTGGCCCAGTAAGAAAGTCAATTCATTTTTTTTTTTCTCATTCATTTCTTAACAACAGTGTTCTTTATTCTAAGTTCCTAACAACTGAACCTGAAAGTTCAAAATCCAGGTTCACATACCACGGACCACAATTAGGAGTCAAAAGTCTCCGTTTTGTCAATAGTATTTTAGAGTTGCAGTTGTGATAACAAGAATTCTTCCTCTTGCAAGTGTATACCTTTTTCAGGGTAGAAAATAGTAAATATTTTTTCTAAGTCATAAAGAAATCTTGGTTTCAGGTACCAAGCCAATGTATTTCAAAAACAAATGAGCTAATTTAAAAGAATGTACAGGGTTAAGGTTGTTAGGGATATCAGAGGAAATTTTCAAAAAGCCCAGTGGTTCTGTTTGCACGTGTAACTTTGGTATCTGACAATCAAGTTATCATTGACTCTCAGTGACACTTATGGGATAGGACCGTGAAGCATTTAGATGTCAAATTCAAGACAATGTGAGACTGAAGGTGACCTGCAGTGGGTCAGTCATCAGTGAATGAGGGTGTGAACTCTTTCACTGGCATAAGATGCTGCAAGAGAGATTGTCTTTCTACAGCTTAAAATACTGTGATGTAGAAGAAAATCCAGCCTATGTAATTTTAGTCTGAAATTAAACACACACACACACACACACACACACATATATATATATATATATATATATATAATTACTATTACTGAGCTGACAATATAAAACTGCACAAATTATTTACTAAGGTTAATTAGTCAGTAGGGTTAGGAAGCTTCCCTGGAAATTTAACTGCACATGCAAAATTGCAGAATAGATTGGGTAGTACTTGAGTTTTCAGAACTTCAGGGAAAGCTTTATGATAGAAAATTTATTTGACCTGCTTATAAAAAAGATCTTTTTATGCTTGAAAATCATGTATGAAACTCTTGTGTCTGTAACAACTCTTCAAACTCCTGTGACTAATAAGATGCAAATTGTCTTTGGGGTAGTTCTGCTTGTAGGTAAATCATTACATTTTATGTAACAGCTAGCTTAGATGGACTGTGTCCAGCTTTTCTTATATGGGTACAAATCAGTGACCTCATATTTTCAATTCCAGACATAGCTATCAACACTCCTTCTGTTAAAATGTGTTTATGCAGAGTGGGATCCACCCTTCCCTTTGATCACATATCCAACACTTTAAGAAACTGTCTTTTCACGTTAATAGAATAGATAAGTACAATTCATGCTTGGATTCACAACCATCTCTCTTCTGATACCTCTTGTTTCTTTCTAATCCACATGGGAGGGTTTGGATGAATTTCAGCAAGGGGATGAAGGCAATGACTGCAGCTAAACTGCCCGTGTAGCTCCTGTACAGATACACACAGCTCTGCTAATGCACTTTAATTGCAGGAAAATAAAGGAGTAACTTCTCCTAACCACCGACCCTTCTTGCGCAGAATTCAGTGCCAAAATAGGGTGAGCAGTGATGCCAAATTTTGCTCTTACTCTACCCTAATGAAAATCAATGGACTTACACCATGGATAAAAGAAGCTGATTGCTGTGGTTCTGCAATATGTGGAATATATTTAATGCCCATGACATTAAATATTACTTCAAATTAACTAATTAACTAACCGTCATTTATCAAATGTTTCCAGCAGTACCTACAATCTGTTAGGTTCACTTCTGTACATTAAAAAAGGAATTTCCAGTTCTCTCCCTCCATCTAAATGTCATAAACATAACTAATAACCAAACCACAGCAAAGCCCCCAACACCATTTTTCAACTCAGAATTATTTTTTTCATTTTTTCATGATTAATGCTGCTCTGTTGGTCAAAGTTTTAAATTTCTTTCAGGTTACACAAACCACACCAGCTCTACCTTTGATGTTTTTGTAGTTATTACACACTCAAACGGGGAACAAGAAATTTCTAATTAGCTGCTAGTTTAAAAATGGAAAAGAAAATTTTTACATTACTTGCTTTTGATTTTGGGCATACTCCAAAGGTGCTAGGAGTGTGCACTTCTACCTAAAATTTCATAATATGCAAGCAAACTTTGAACTATAATTCTGATAAAACCAGAAAATTACAGTGTAATGTGCTTTAACTAGTTTTAAAATCTCAAAAAAAAAGTCTTAATCTGCTTCGCACAACACAGAGTTAAGCTATGGAAATTCTTGATGTGGACTGTTTTAGATGGTAAAGTTGTTTTTAGTTTTAAGGAGTAAAGTGATAAGATCAAAAAAAAAGAAATCCTTAAAAGGCTATTAAAGTTAGAGACACAGCCTCTAGCTCACCAACTTCCTCAAATTTAAATTGTAGGAGACTTAAAGAGTTTTCTGGGACTCTATACTATCTGATTGACCTACCCCTATTATCTTCTGCTATGGAGAATCCCTATTATGGAAACCTCATATTTTGTGTTTGCTTTGGCTGTTGTTGGAGACAGCGTATTTCCCTCTGAGTCATGTGTGGATAAAAGTGCAGCCATGACTTGAGTCTTGAGAAGAAAAGACAAGCTGCAAGATAGGAAATGTAATTGATCAAAATAATCGCTGCCTCTCTCTACTCACCTGGCCCATACTCAGTGGCTGTCTGTGGGACCTCCCAGACCCGTCCTCCTCCCTACTCTGTCTCCCCTCCTCAAAGCCTCTGGGGCCTCCCTGGGTGAGTGCAAGTATTTGCAAACAGCTCTATTTCATGCTGAGTGAATCCATCTTCTGTAACAACATTTTCACCTCTAATACCTTCTAAATACCTTTTGTTTTGAAAGAACTTGTCCAGATTTTAAATGAACTTGTTCATCTTTTAAGAGAACACCAGGAAGACCCATCAGCAATTTCCAGTAGAGATGGAAGAGGGAAAGTGAGTAGATTATCAGCACTCAGGTAGCACCTGCCATCTGGCTGGGCTTAAAGCATGACAAGATTTGGATACAACTTTGTGGTGCTTGACCTCAGAGCACACGTTCATTTGCTTAAGGACACGTCAATGTAAATATAGTTGGATTTGTTTGAACACCAAATCACCTGGTGCATCAAGCTCTATTTAAAGCAGCCTCAGAAGGGGATTCAAAGATAATTGAAAGTAACTTTAGGATGTTTTGACTCCCAGCGCACTCAGCTGGTCCCACCTGAACCACCTTGTAGCAGTTTTCTGGTGGATATTATCAGCTGAAATGGCCAAACTGCAGCATGTCAAGCCACATCCTCTCCCACCTTCTGCAGCAAATGTCAGTAAGAGAGGCGACATGCATACAAATTACAATTGAAAAAGTGACAATACTGTTTTAAAAGCAATTTAAAAAAGCAATATTTTTTCAATGACATTAACTGGGAGGGGAGTGGAGGGGGGAGAAAGCTGCTGTGACTGCCTACCATGCTTCAAACTAATCTGTTCCCAGTTAATTTTTTTAAATTAATTTCCTCTCTTTTTGTACTAGCACAAAGGACATCTAGTCCACACCAGTGATGCTAGGTGTCTTGTCAATCTAGTTTATTCATTGCATAAACACAATAGCATCATTATCCTCAGTGTTAGCATCAGGAAGAAAGTTCAGTGGAATTTTGCATCATGGAAGAGAAATAATGAAAGTTTTATGTTTCTGAGGCTCCAGTGGAATATCAATGAGATTCAGTATATCATTTTTTGCTCAAGCCACAAAAACTGCACTTTTCTTACCAAGAGATCACATTCATATCATTTACTTTGGGTTCCTGTCAGAACAGAAGTCTGTAGAGGATAACCAGTAGACTGAAGGTATTAACAAAATGGCCCAGGCACACTCAAATGGGAAGCAGGGTTTGCCTTCTTTTCTTTATTATGCAAAATAAGAATTACCAAATGTAACATTTTCTGCAAAACGTACTGCTAATTTTAATTTAGTTCATTGCTTCACACTCTGCATTCCTTTGCACTTTGAGTGATTTAAAACAGGACCGTTTTTCACCTGGATGCAGGAAACATTCTCCATTGGCACCAAATTGCCACGCCTGCACAATGAGTTTAATGAATTGCTTACACAGGTTGAGTGTAAGCTTCAGTCTAAGCTTGGTTTATGTAAAGGACACATTAAAAATTGGAATGTTTTGGGGGAAAAGGCAGGGCTCTTTCCACTTACCCTTCCAGAGCCAATGATATTATTCATTCTCAGCAGCTCCGCTGGTTACTCTGCTAATTTCCCCCCCGAAGAATGCTCCTTTGGGTGCAATATTCAAGTGTATATGTATGTCAACTGCCGTGCAGGCTTCCAAATGCCCACATTGATCCAAGATACCATGAGTCACTGTTGACAGATGAGGAACATTCACGCAAAACCCCCACTGAAAGTTAAAGGAGAACTCACATTTTTCCTTGATGGTCACATGCTAACACATTGTGGTTAGTGGTATACTCCAGAGATTTGAAAAAAAAAAAAAAATATTAAAAATAATATTTCTAAAGTTGCAGCTGAAGTAAAATTAGCAGGACACTGATTCAATGTTTTGAAAGTAAAGTGACTTTGGGTGTTTCCAAATAAGTTCTAAAGAGCCAGATTTCAGCTGGTAGAAATTGGTATAACTATTGCTCTATTATTTTTAGTAAACTCAAATTCATTTACAGCAGATGTGGATATAACTTAAAGTGAAGTATACAAAGTATGTCTCTAAAACTCCATATCATCTAGCAGGATTTTGATTAAATCCAGAAGAAACTAACATCACGATAAAGTGCCTACAGGTTTATAATGTTTGAAAACTAAGTAATACCCAAGAAAGACATTACAAAGCAGCATCATGACATTATGTTGCGGATTACATTCATACTTCTAAAATAACTGGGGAAATGACTTATCCTGATGATGAGAAGGTTTCCTATTGACACATACATATTGGAAAATTTTCAAGCATGGCTATTTCAGTCTTGAAATCAGTGAATCCTGAGCCTCCATGGAGCACTACCAAACAGTGTACAGCCAATGCATTGCTTTTTCCAAAGCTGAAATTTTCCTGAAGTTTTCAAAAGTTAATTGTAACCATTTCTGTACTGTCAAATAAATATTCAAGATAAAGTATTTTGTTTTATTTTATGTTTTCCTTAAAGAAATGTAACTCCAGTAGCAGCTGACATGGCTTCTAATATAATGGCAAACATTTGGGTTTATTTCTAGCTAGTCTAATTATGAAAGGCGTCAGAGTAGATGTGTTTTCTCTTTGTAGCCATTAATACCAATTTGACCTACTGGGGAAACAATTTCAAAATGTCAACATTTGCATGTTTGAACCCTGCTATGAACTAAAAAGATTCGTGTGCAGAGGTCCTGCCTCCAGCTGTGACACACTACTTACCTCCTCAGAGGGAGTTAACACATTAATTTAAACAAATAAAATTAGAACAGCCAACTCTCCACAGTGGTCAGAGGAAAAGTACCCTACCCATAGTGGCTGACTGCAGTTTAAGAGGCATATTGCTTAATTAAACTGTAGTACAACAGCTGAATAAGGAGTGCATAAACACCCCACAAAAGAGGAGGTCTTCAAGCTCAGAGGTATATATGAAGGTAGTACCCAGTTCCTTAACAGAAAGTTACTGTTGATTTAAGACAATAATTTACACATTTGCTGTATGTGTTGGTTTCTGCAGATGTATATTCCAGAAAGCACTCCTGAGATTCAGATGTTAACAAGTTTGAACAAAAAATCTGGTAGAAAGGTCTGCAAGTTGAAGAAGCTTGCATCTGCTCCACTGCTTAGTTCAACCAGTTCATGACCCTTGAGGTCTAATCCAAAGCCAAGCAAAGGCAGTGGGATTTTATTGATTGTGCTGAAAACTGAATCAAGCCAACAGATTAAGGGTATGGTTCCTACAGGACTTGTGTTTTCAGGAACTTCCTCCAAAACATTTACCCTTATAACCTCAGAAACATTTTTTAAAAAGTATGCACTTTAAGCTAAAACACAGAGTCCCAATGGATGTCACTGGGTAATGCTCTTATGCACAGTGCTCCAAATACATTTCCCATCTTGCAATTAAATGTTCTGTCTGACATGCTTTGCAATGATCTGCATAGGGAAGGCAGGAATTTTCTATTTTGCCATAGTCTAGCCATGTGAGTTGAGAGTGAGCTTTGGGAAGTGGGATTTGGTGTTGTTTTGCATGCACATCCTACTGTCCCATGTTGTATTTAAGAACCGTTTCAGAATAATATTAAAATAATGGATGGCATGCACTACCACCTAACTCAGATATCTGATCCGGGCCTAAGTTTTAGTTATATCATGAAGCAGTTTGCCCAAAATAGGTGTTTGACCTAATATGTAGGTCAGTGGAAGTTGTGAGGTGCCCCTGAGGATCTCCACAAAGAGATCAAGTCTACCTAAAATGAAGAACCTAAATTAAATGAATAAAATATCACTTCATTCTTCAAATGATATCAACAGTAAACTGGATTGGAGTATTTTAATTGTAGGTATTCATTAATTGTCACAACTTAGATTAATGTGTATTTTTTTAAGGTTATCCTTTGTTTAGTGTGCAGAATGGTTAGAGCATCAAATTTATCTTTCTTTTTGAGCTTTTTCAGTATTTGCCATAATAACTACATCGCCTTCAAATGCTGATCTGGAAGAGAGAATGATTAAATTGATTTTAATCTTTCCTGTGGCAAAAATCTGGAAAAGAAGCTATCAGGATCCAAAATTTATGTAGACACAGGAAGAAAGAAAGAAAAAAAACTCAAACAACTCACTCATCACACAGATAAAAAATCTGCAAAAAATGAGGTGCACACCCTGCACTTCTGATCTCACCTCTGCTTTATCCAGCCCCATCCCATGCATCAAGGGAAGCACAAGTTCCTTAGAAATTGCAGGCAAAAATTGTGTAATCAAAAGTTGCGTGGGACTGCTGTAATTCCAACATGAAATGGGCTGCTGCAGCAAGGCTTCTTCTCTGGAATTCAGACCATGTGGTAGAGGTAGTCCAGGCTTTATGCTACAGATTTGCATCCAGAGTGATGTTCTTGGCCAAAAAATTCCAAATAGAAAGAAGCCAGATGCGCAGCTTGTAAACTTTTAGACCAAACTATCACAGATTATAAGAAACTAAAACCATTGATTTATCACGGGAAGTACCAGGCACATTTAATTAGTGTTCAAATAATCAGGAAGGTATTATGCAGAAGTATATGACTTCTTATAGTCTTACAACTGTACACATCTCCTACTGAAGTCAATAGCATTTAACTTCTGATTTAGATTATTTACACTAAAATGTTTCTGTAAATCAGGAATATAGACTGTTTTACAATTAGGTGAAGTTACTCCACATTTTACTGTGGAGTAAAAGCAAGTGAAATGGATAACTTGTAGTTTCCTCACACTGGAAACCTCCATATCTGCATGAACATCCTAATTCCTGTATAATCCTGAGTGGTTTACCTCTTAAAATAAACAGACTCTACCTTATGTCCTTACTGGATTACTGTGAGTAGGATGTTTACATAAAGGATATAGCTAAGTATTCACTGAACATAACAAGAGTGCAATTCATTCCCATGCGTTAGAGCCCATTATAATTTGGTGGCTATATTCAAATAAACCTACATTTCACTATGCCAGCAATTACTATCTAATGTTAATGGGTTCAATCCTTCCCCTCCAGACTTTGATTCATTGAAATGTTTATCTGCCCTACCACTACTCATAGAGTGTAGATAGGAAGATGAGCATTTGGTATGAGAGAAAGTAATCATCATTTATTGTCCAGGTGTATTAGACCAGTTTAGTAAACATCATTATTTTCACAGCTAATAATACTAATTACACTGTGCTTTACCCTTCATGCAAAGTTCTAGCCACACTCTAATAAACCAATGGGACTTGAGTCTCCTTCTTAGTCATTTAATGGGGCAGTGCAGAAGCATTTCAAAACAGAAATAAATGCTTTAAAGTATCTTCGTACTATCCTAAGTGTGGATTACCTCCATGATGTGAAGCTAAAAGTCTTGAAGATACGCTGACCTGAACTGCAGGGAACCACAATGCTGAGTGCCATATTAGGGTGACACAGCATCACAAGACTGGAACTTACTGTGCCTGAGCAAGTAATGTCTGTGGAATAAAGAGATGGCTAAGGGGTGACCGAATTATTGTCTACAATTACCTGTTGGGGGATTATAAAGAAGAGAAGCAGACTCTTGCCACAGGTGTACAGTGAACAGACAGGAGGTAACATGCACAGGTTGTGACAGGTGAATGCTGAATGGATATACAGAACAAAGTCTTAAATGGAACAATAACCAGAGAGGTTGTGGAGTCTCCATTATTGGAAATCTTAAAAACTTCACTGAATCACACACAAAACCCCCTGACCTAATTCTGAATATAGCCTTGATTTGAGCAGGAGGTTGAATTAGTATCTTCTAACTATACCTTTTTTCCCTATGAATTAAGGGTACCGATTTAGCTTTGATAAATTAGGACCTAACAAAAAATAATAAGACATTGCAGGCATGTTCCTCCTGTTATTAAAAACAAAAATAATCGAACCCCAAAACTCATTAATCTCTCTTAAAGAGATTTTTCCTGAGGTACTCCTGGGGGTAATAATTTCTTTACTGTTAGCAACAGCAGGAAGCAACCAAATGGGCAATGGGACATATGCCATATACTGGTCCTTGTAGAGCATTTGAGGGATACAGTGGAGTGTAAACACCACTGCTTCTGCATTACTGGCCAAAGGAGGATCCATAGCTTTCATCGAAAGAGGAAGGACTGAAATCTCTAATGTTGTACTGTAGCATATGCATTCAAGATACGTCAGCTAGAGGAATTCAGATGCAATTTCTGATTCTCAAATACCATAAGTATATTGTAATAAAGATATGTAGCTGTTCATCTACTAATTATCTTTTCATTTGTCATCCTCTCATATATTCTCAACACAATGTCTTTTTAAGTAACAACATTTACAAATCATGCAAACGTGAATAGGCAACAGTTGCTCTGGATTGGTATTTTCTACAAAATAGTCTTCCTCTTTCATCTATATTTAGTCTTCGGGTAGAAAGAACACATCACATTGCTATTTCTGCTGTTTGCCTTTATTAC
Source organism: Pedionomus torquatus (assembly GCA_013398155.1). Lineage (NCBI taxonomy): Eukaryota > Metazoa > Chordata > Aves > Charadriiformes > Pedionomidae > Pedionomus > Pedionomus torquatus. The sequence goes on along the minus strand of VZRU01015657.1, from coordinate 481,841 downwards.
ATTACCACATGAAAGGTCCCTGTGAAATATTTTCATGAGACAATGTGGTAAATATCAGATAAGGGGGGGGGCATAGGTACACCACCTTAACAGTGATAAGTAACAGTCTTAGCACACTGAACAAATTTTGGTCCTTTTGACTTCAGCATTCCTCAAATCTCACTCTAGCTGCTGGACAGCATGTGCATCACAGCCATAAAACGCACAGTGAGACTTAACAGACACAACCAGTCGTTTCATAGTCTATTTTGCAGAAGAATAGTCTGAAAGAAACAGTGAAGGTACTTACTGAGTTCAGAATAAAAAAAAAAAAAAACAAAAAAAACCCAACTGTGCTAACCTTGTAATACATTATGTCTATTTAAAAAACAAGGGAATGTTGATACAGAAACACAAAAGAACTGCAGTGTTAAGAGTAGCTAATTTTCCTTTTATGGCCTGTTACTGCATGGCTGAACATTGCCACTAACTTTGTATTTTGAGAACGTACTGAATTTAAGAAGACTCTTTTGTTCCACTTGCAGCCCACATGCTGACACAGCATCTCATCTCCTATTGTTCTAACTTAACTATTATCTGATACATTTGATGCGCTGAAAGATAAAAAGCATAAAGATTCCAGTTACCTTAGAGATAGCAAAAGAAAAATTACTTAGCAAAAGAACAGCTGAGAAGGTGCTGTTTCTGGCAGTTTCACTCTGGTGTGTGTGTCAGACCCAAAAATGTAAGTTCAGATCCTCCAAGGCAGGAGCCTTTGTTGGGGCTCTGCGATGCAATGAATGATCTCACCCTCTCCTGACTCCCACACACAGAGGTATACAGGGAAGAGCAAGCTCAACCAGTCTTAAATTCCTTTGACAGTTCAGGCTCCAGATAGACTCTGTAGCAATGAGCAAGCAGCATGGCTCATAGCAACAATTAGAGAGAGATGTTTTGAAGAAACAGATTTATTCAAGGTTATTAAATGCCTCTACCACCATTTTCCATGGATGCTAGTTCTGGTGACAAGCAAACAGTGACCTTGCAAACAAAAATGGGCGGCTAAGAGAATTTCTAAAAGCCTGCAGCATCTGATAAGGTACAGTGCTAGGAAAAAAAGAGGATTGGATCCCATATAGTTGCCTTAAACATTTTTGAGAGACAGCTGCTTCTTAAAGTCTGAATCCCTATAGTCCCAGCCTGATAACTCATCTATTTTATCTAGGATAAACATAACTATACTTCATCAGTGTTGCACCAAGAGTCTGGAGAAGCTCCCCAGAAGTATTGTTTTATCAAAAAAACAGGTAATTGTGCTGTTTGGTTTCCCCGTGTAATGATGGGGAGTAAGTTCCATAGAAACCAGGAATCTTCATAGCTCTCCAAATGATTGTTTTACATACTGAAAAGGAAATTTCAGTGAATAACTGGTATAAAAAGCAAATTGTTAGAGAGTAGAAGTTCTTTTACCGAAACAAAATTGTTCTGTGGTTCCAGGAAAGACAAAGATTCTGAGATGGGTTCATGAACAAAGGATATCAAATGAAGGCAAAAGGAAATAAAGCCTGACTCTACATGATGTGTGCCAACTGTGGTCTCATACAGCCAAGAAATCTTGGAATGCTTTGAGTGTGTAATATTGTTAGAGCTCTAATAAGACACACCTGAGCTCCTCTTTACCACATTTAAAGATATGTGCCACAGAAGCTAGATTTTGCTATGCATTTTTGCCTATTCCAGTAATCTGTAATTAATAAACACTCATGTGGTGGAGAGCCGAACACTCAGTTGCCTGTTCAGATTTCTCTGAATTACTCCCACATACTTTTCTAAAGTGCACAACATATAGTAATGTTCTTGAATTATTCTTAAGTTATTTGACTAAGAAGAGATGACACTGCTATGTCTGCCTTGTTGAAATCAAATATTCCACTTTCTCCTACAGATGTTCTTCCTCAATTTCTTGACTTACTGGAGTGTATGTCTAAACCAGCTGTGTTCCTTCAGCATCTCCACAATTCCGAGCCAGAGTAAGAAACAAACCTGTCTCTACCATTAATAAGATTTATTTTCATTTTACCTATTTAAGCAGTACAATAAAAGAGAAAACTGTACGAATTAAGCTCCTCCATACAAAATATACCAGTGAGAATTAACGTAATGTCTGCCCTGGTATTCATATATTTGCATCGAAAGTCATTTTGTATGCAGAGAAGTCAAAATGAGCTGTGAAGGAACTGAGGGAATGCTGGTTTCACTCCATCCAATTTGGGTGCAGGAAGAGGTGATGTTACCCAGAAGCCAGATGCCGTCCCAGCAGCTGCCAGAATAATCAGATCTCATATATACAGTCTATATGAACCAGAGGCAGAATACATGCAGCCAATCATTAGAAACAATCATGCCCGAAATATTTGTAGTAGCATAATAGCAGAAAAAAACATGGAATCAAAATACACGTTGGGTGGTATCAAAACACAGCAGGGCTGGAAAGAGGCTCAAATACCCCAAGCTTTAGAAGGAATCCAGTTGCATTTTGATTAAATAATAACCTTAACATATTAAAATTAAATGCTGTCTGCTTTTAAGTCAAGGAATTTAGTTTGTATGTCAGCCAGGAGTCAGTATACCAGTACAGAACATACATAATTATTCTATCCCAGTGAAAAATAGGCCTTGCACTCTCTGTACTAGCTGATCTCCTAGAATCTTTACAATTATTTTCTACTATAGTAATGGCAATACTGATCCCTAAATACTCATGCTGGTTGCCTGCTAAGGCAGCATTTTACCACTGACTTCAACTATCTAACGGGAGGTGATAGAAAAGGCCGATGCAGATTCTTGCTGAAGTGCCCAGTGACAGGACAAGAGGCAACCCAGCAAATTTGGATTCAAAATCACGGCAAACTTCTTCAGCATGAAGATGATCAAGCACTGGCACAGAGGCCCAGACAGGCTTCAGAATTTTGAGTCTGAAGATACTCAAAAGTTGCCTGGACAGAGTCCTGAGTAATCCAATTTAGTCAGGCCTGGTTGGGGCAGGGATTGGACTGGACTTCAGTCAGAAGTCCCTTCTAGTCTAAATTAATTGGTGATAGTGTAATAACTGACACACCTTCCCACTGGTACCATCTACCAGGAGAAAGCCAAAGGCTTAGGATCCATCTCTGATATCCAGTTTCCCATACAGTTACTTATACTCTCTTTTTAACAGTTAATGTAGTTTTCACGTAGACATTTAAACCTTTTTTGATCTATCCCACCACTCTTGCAGCAGTCTATATGCTCACCGTCTTTCCTCAAGCAGGAAGGAACAAGCATGATGATGAATTAGTGTTTTCTGTCATGGCACATAGGTACCTAAAACAGAATCAGTGAGCTAGCAAAGCAAGCAAGAAGACCCAAGATAATGGCAGTGTACTGTGTACAGTACTATGTGTTATGCAACAGGGAGTAGGCACTCTAAGAGTTATCAAGTCCCACTAGAAGTGAGATTTTGTTGTTCAGGGAAAACTGCTGCAACTTGTTAGAGTTAGAAACTAAGTGAAACTAAAACAAGATTTTCTTCAGCTTTCTACCAGCAAAAACTCCAGTATTTTTGCTGCTGCTGTTGTTGTTGAAGTAAAGAGATCTCAGCAGCACAAGAACACTGTGGGGGTGGATACAGAGAAAGTGGCAACCATAGACACAACTTCAAGCAAGCAGGTTCAAACTTTAATGACCTGTGTAGGAAGATAAATGAGACTTCAAGAGAAAACAGCGCTGTTAGCATGAGGATGTTGTTAGGTGCAGCAGGCAAGCACTCTCAGTGCTGATGAATTGGTAGCTGACAAAGAGCTGCATCTTAGAATGATAACTGTGTAAAGCCATGATATATTTTTCCTGTTAGTTTTCTTGTCTTTCATCGCATCCATATGAGTGAATCCTTAATGAATATCATGCTCTGTTTGAAATAGGAGAGGAAAAATAGGAGACACATGACTTTTCCACATACCAATCTCAATATTTTATCTCTCAATTATCCTTAATTTAATAATTGTATTATTTTCACTAGTGTTTTAACTTTAAGGACTTCTATTGCAAATACTGTATTTTTGCAGGTGGTTTAGGTTACCAGTAATTTTCAGTAAGAGCTCTTTTCCATCTTTACTTTTTTTTTTTTCCCGAAAGTTCTTCTCTATACCATTATTTTGTCTAATCATCAGCCTTCCTGGAAATATTAATCATTATGTCTACTAGACTTTCAGAAAAACCTGCGTCAAGTTTCTTAAAATTGCTTCTCTGTTTATTTTAGCCACAGTCTGAATAAAATTATTTGAATAAACAGGTCTGAAGCATATCCTGAATTGTACAGTTGGGATATGAACCTGAAATCCAACATAATTCCTGGTATTATAGTAATAGTATTTAGTAGAAAGAAAGAATTGTATTAAATTATAAGTGCTTGTGGAAAGGAATTCTGTACAGCTAGCTGTATTTTCCATAGAAAAATATGTTTTATTATCCTTTATTTCTGATACAGAATGCATGAGTATAATCTGCTAAGATCTATGAGAGCTTTGCCATGACGTTTTTTGGATGATCAAATAGTCCATCATTTATTTGTCATTTAGAACTAGTCAGCTGAAAATATGGACTTAATGACACCATGATGTGAAATTCGGTGACATCATGTTATCTAAAAGAAATAAGGCTAAGATTATAGAATATCTAGTCTTAAAAATCTAATGTCAAACCCAGCCTAAATAATATTACAGCACCTTGTGGAACATGGCACTTCAATGGCTAAATTACCTAAATCCAACTTATTCCCATTTAGGCCAGAAGAGTGATCATAGCTTGGAAGCTCCAGTGTGAGGTTACTAAATGCTCTCATTTACCATCATTTCTTTGCAATGTGTGTCGTGAAGCCCCCCTATGTAAACTTATCACAGATGAACGGACATCATCTTGGTAAACAACTTCTTGTGGTCCTTACCATTCCTCTATTTCAGAACCCTCAGGAGAGTTTCTGCATTCCTGATTTTGGGTTTCATTTGGTCCTGTATTCAGCAAAGTGCTCTGATCTAAAACTTCATATTCTGAAGACTCATATTTATTTATATCTCCACAGGAACAGAAGGTGTTAATGAGAGTACAGATGTAGTTCTAGGAGCTCACAAAACTTACGTAACTATTTTGGCCGCCCAGGGAACACACAAGGACATTTTGAGATATCACTAGATTAATATGACTTGGCACAGAAAGTGCTTTGACTAGTGGTCTGTGTTTGTGTAAGTGGCTCAGGGATGAGCTGGATAGAGCTGTGGCAAGGGTACTCACACATTATTAGGCTTTACCTATTGCCTATAATTAAAAACCTACCAGCGTGATAATACATCCTAAAGTAACAGCTACAGAAGTGCTGGCATTAGCAGCTCACACACATTATTTACTGTTTCAAATTTTACAGGTTTAGAAAACAAAAGGGTTGGATAGCTAAACAAAACCAGTGTAAAAAAATAGGCCAATATATTCTGAATAACAGCAGCATAAAACCAGTTTAGCTGAGTTACAGAATAGCTTAATTTTTCTCATTGAGCGCTATTGATTTTTTGGCATGGAAGAAGAAAAAAAAAAAGAGCAGATGGTGAAAGAAATAAATTAAGCTGCTGGTGATAGAATACAACATCACACTGAATTATAAAGAATGATGAACAGAAATCCCTTTAAACAGGCTCTTATTCTCAGTGTAAGAAGCTGATATTGTTGAAGTTCATAACTGATTATTTTGGTTTATTTTCTAGTTATTAGAGTTTTTACTTTCAGTACAAACTCCAATATGAATTTGAAAGAGAAATCCAAGGCAATGTAAGAGAGATACAAAGGTGGCCTTTACACTGTGTCCAACCATAAGCCAAAGTTCTAGTAATGCTCTAAAATTATAGTATTGTAAAAGCAATCAAATTAAAACTTTATATATTAATTTCTTAATAGCCTTTATTCCTTATTGCAGATTTGAAGTGTGTGTATGGCCAAAGCCTTGACTACATTTTCCAACTTTCCAGTTTTATGAAAAAGTGTTCTGTCTCAATATCTCACTTTGTTTATATCTTTAGCCTTTAAGAACAATGAACTGTTACTGTTAAAAATCAATGTATCTAAGAAAAAAAATGTAAGGTGTGCTCATGTAAGTGAGTGGCCACAAACTGCTGTCCAGGGTAAACCTAAATTCCACCAGTTTTCAGAAGCAAAACTACGAAGACAAACTTTGTCCAGGTAAAGTGACTGCAATTCTTTTCATTTAAGTAGAGAAGTGTAACTTTTCAGGATTTCTCAGTTTGACTTTTCAGGGATAACGCTTCCCTTTTCTAATGTGACCTTATCAGCATTTGGGTCACAGGCACACTATCAAAAGCAGTGGAGAGGTTTATTTATCATATACTGCAAATTATTTTGCCTCACAATGCTGTCATCTTTCTGGAACATAAAGTTCCCCCAAGTCACAACACTGTGGTAAACAGAAGTCTAATATCAGTGAAATTGTCTCAAGAGAATTGTAACTCTGCCTTAAGTTATTGAAGATAAATCCTCTCTGATGTCCACAGTTCTTGGTTAATATCAATACTTTTCAACCTTCAGCCTCCAGACATGATTTAAAGATTATTTGGTAGCACCAGATCTATTTAGCAGTTGAAGAATGAAGTTTATTTTGGTTTGGAAGGTACAAATCGCTGTTTGAGATTAAGTTCCTCTTACTGAAACTTGGTCCAAAGCCTTGCATTCCATTCTGTGAGGCTGCTGCTTTAAACTATGGAAAAATCATATTGTCAAGCCCATACAATATTTTTGCGCTTGCTTTTGATACAGATAAGGAGAAGAAATAGCTATCAGTACCTGGATTCACTTTATTATGGATTTTTAAAGCATGTTCTCAAGGTTTGCACTATCCATTTCTACTTTTTTTTTGTTTGTTTGTTAATTTCAGATAAACTATATTCACATCCATAGGGATATTTTAGGCCTATGTCTTTTATTACAGAGCATCAGCTTCCTATTCTGCTTCTTGTTGCGTTTCCTCCTGCCTCCCAGGGACGGGATGATCAATGTCAGTCAGTAGCTATTGTTACTGCTGACCATTAGCCAGCACTTCTTTCATCAGACCCCACCAAATGTCTGTATGACTACAATAATTTCCAAAACTCTGGGCCTTGTATGTCTATTTGCAGACACTGTATTTTCTCTATAGCTGAACCCTACAGTAGACAGAGCTCCTTACTCTTGAACAATTGTTCAAGTGTGGCAAAAACATACTGTCAATTGCACTAGCCACCTTAGCAAGCTCACAGTTGATCTTTAAGCACATTTTGTAGATGCCCCAAATGGAGCTGGCATAATGCCATACACTTCTTGGGAGTTTTGTGATCACAGAGGATAGTAAGCTTTGGCTTAATGAATGTTATAATGTACCTGTATATGTTTCCTACAGAGCATGACAGAATAACATCTAAGGTCATTTTCTACCACCCATGCAAGAAACTATGTTGCTCACTGCATATTCAGGATCCCAGAAGTTGCTTGAGTGGATCCAATATCATAGGGCTTTGACAGGCCACTGTAATAGGCAGGTTTCTTCTAGCAGCCCTGCCTGGAATCTCTGTGACCTTCATACTCTTCTCATTTGTCCAGCAAGCAAAGAAATAGCCACAAATCCCTAACAGTCATCCATGCTGGGAAGCTCCTCTAAGAAAGGTAGCATGATTAAATAGGTGACATTTGCGTTATGTAGTGCAAACACTCTTAACTTCAGTACGTGCCCGGTGCCACTGGACCCCTCTCTTATGACTGACCAAATATGAACGTGAGCCAAACCTACAATGGAAATAGAAATAGCTGCCCACATTCTAAGGAAAAATATGCCAAATTCATTGGGGTCATCATCATCATAAGAAAACAAACACCTGCTTGTATGACATAATTGTAACTTGAGGAGTAGGTGTCCACTATTACACGTAGTTAAGAAACCTTTGCACTGAACAAACTTTGCAAAACCTTCATTTCTTGAGTTCGAAAGCATCCCATACTGAGTTCTCTGACAATTAGATATCAAAATATGTTTGCTCTCATCACTCTTAGACTCTGTCAGGGTACTCTGCACTATCCTTGAAAAATGTTGGACAACATTAGAATCTTGCCAGATGTCTCTGATAAAGACAGTGAGATTATCCCATCTAAAAGTCTCTCAGGTAAATAATCAGGATGATGAGAGAGAAAATTCTTATATGAGATCACAGAATCATCAGAGTTGGAAGGGACCTCTAGGGATCATCTAGCCCAACTCCCCTGACAAAGCAGGATTGCCCAGAGCACATCACTCAGGACTACATCCAGGCGGTTCTTGAAGGTCTCCAGAGAAGAGAACTCCACAGCCTCCCTGTTATGGGAGGAGGAGGAACAAGAACAGCCTGTTCCAGGACTCTGTTACCCTTATCATAAAGAAGTTTTTCCTCATATTCAAATGGAACTTCTTAGTACCAGATTGTGCCCATTGTCCCTCATCCTGTGGTGCAAATAGAATCCATAGTAGATCCAGTAGAGTGAAAAATATCAGAAAAAATGGCACAGCCTACTTCTTCAGGACAATGAAAACCACTATGCTAACTAAAAGAAACTACTACATAAGAAGAAAGATTTCATGATATGTTTGCAAGTCTGAAAAGTCTGGCTTGGATTTCTGGCAAAAGGTTCAAGATTTTATTTTATTTTCTGATTTGCTTCTCTCTAGTATCCAGAAGACTATTTTTTCTTACCTTATTATACATATAGAATCTACAAATATCTATATCCACTAGAAAGTACAGAGACTACCTTGGCATCTGATTAAAAGTGATCTATGAACTATAGATGTGTTTTTAAAAATGTATAGTGCAGGCCAGAGATGAGAAGAACACATGACTTTTAAAGGATGAATGAGCAATATTATTTTGAATTGGCTTAAAGTCTCTTTAAAGACAGTACTTTCAAAGGTGTTAAACATCCAACACTTCTGCTGACTAGCTACCTTTGAAAAATCAAGGTTCAGAGCTGCTTTAGAAATATCAAAGGGTATAGATAAAACTGAATGTAATTTGAAATCAGTCAATCAAAGAATCTAAAAATTCATTATCACTTTGTTCTGGTTTGCTTAGAAGAACTGTAAAAAGAGCTGCAGATGTAAAATGTAAGAAAACAAAACCTAGCAATAATTGGCAAGTAGATGGGCACATTCAACTCTAAAGGAACATGGTAACTTCTTCCATAACAATGGGTTGGATCGTGATTGTAGCATAAGAAGGGAGAAAGAGCTGTACAGACATACTTGGGAACAGAAGTGTGCAGGATTCAGCTCCTTTCCTGTCTGTAATCCCTTTGTAATGTGTTGCTAGGCTTGAAATGATTCAGAATGAATGTTGTTTTAAACACCGTCCTTTGCTTAAATCTATAGTCATGTTTGGTTTGGAAAAGCCCAATATACTGATACTCTCCTATGATTACAAAAGAGGAATTAAAAACATTATTTGCTGAAAATAAATAAATACTGAAATTCTCAGTGTTTGTTTTCCTTCTTTATATCTCAACTGTTTTTTCTCAGCTGTCAGTCTCAGCTACAGCTCCTTAATTTTTTCTCTTCAAAACCAAAATCCATTAATACTCTTCCCACCCTCCTTCCCCCATTCAAAATTTGGTTAATTCAGGATTGATGTGGTTGTGTCTTTTTCCCGTGTCTCCCAAAGACCACAGTATGACCACAGCATGACCACTTATCCTACAGTGTCTCAGTTCCCCTGCCAACCTTAAGGCTGGATTGTTAAATAGACTCTTAGGTTTTCCACACAGAAACACTGTTTTGCATTGTACAGTGGCATCTAGTCCTCATGGGGAGACTGAACTTCTCCTGTCTTACAAATAACAGTACAAAAGTACAGCAACGAATGGAAAAATGACCAAAGCAAAATTAATATAATGTTTAAAAGGTATAATAAACACTCAGAACACTGTTTTCCCTGAGTTGATACATTTTCTGCTCATACTAATCTACTTCTGCTTATAATATTATCTGTTTTGTGCTAGAGAGGTCTCCAAACTATTGCCTTGGCAACCAATAAACATTAATCCATGTGAGATTTTCCTCTTGAAATACTTTCTATATTGGAAATGTTATGTAGGAGGTAAATTTTACTGGAACTGGAAAAGATGTGCTGATGATTTGATTCACATTTTTTCTGGATTTTGCAACAAAACACAGCCCTGGATATTTCTTATGTGACAACAAATTCCCGATCAGTCTAATGGAACTGGCTTCAGGGGGCAGGCCTCGACCATACATTTATGTGCCCCAGAAGAGTTGCAGCACCCCGAGCAGTCTAATGAAAGACATAGTACAGGCTTCAAAGTAGTCTGTGTAAGGCCAGGTCCTTTGCTGCTTTATGTTACCATTCCTAATTCTCAGTCATCACGCATATTTAATAGTGGGTTTCAAGGGACTAAACCCAGGGTTGCGTTTAGCTGGAAAATGCCTGTGTAAAAATTGGCCCTTGCATTATTCCTGTATGTTAAAGCACTTTCCAGCTTGCCTAGCAAGATCTAGCGCTGTTTACGTACTACTTAAAAGATTTTGTCAGGAATCCCAGGCAAGTAAATAGTATCTCATCTTGGCCTGCCTCCTCGGGTAAGACCAGCTGTTGGGGTTGAGTCCAGAAAGAGAGCAAGTGTTGTAGCATCAGCTCCAGCCAAAAGCTGTGACCTGGTTTGTAGGCCACCAAAATCAACAGGAAGACTCCTATGGAATTTAATAGACTTCAGATTGCACCTCCATAGAGTGGTACCAGGGACCTGAACGACATCCACAATCTCATCTGGACCAAAGCAGTAGCAAGCAGGCACAACAGGTTTAAAGGACTAATCCAAGTCCACTGATGTCTTTCCAAAAGCTTTGAAAGAGTGCCACAGAAGGGAGAGCAGCAATCCAAGAGGAAAGGTGAGAGAGGTTTTAGAACAACTGTGGTGAGGTCCATATCCTAGCGCTGTTGCACAATACACACTTGAAAGTCGAATTACATGGAAAATATTTTATCCATAAGTGCAAACATTTTGCAGAATTTGTCAATGTGAAATAACACAATGCTTGGGTCTCTGAAGACATGATGTGAACCATAATGTGTGTTATTTCAAAATAACACACAGCTTGTCACTTATTATTACTGTAATAATCTGTATTTGAATGAATCAACAATGGCAACGCGTACTTACATCAAGGAAGGAGCAATTCCAGCAAAGGAGAAATTCTGGGTTTGTATTCCTTATGGAAAATAAAGGAAAGGCTTTGTAAATAAGGACCATTGTTTCAGACTTACCTCCTGAAGAAAGGTTAAACCCCTCAGAATGAGTAGATGGTTTCCTTAACATTCAAACACAACATGGGATTAACTTTTCAGAAATGTTTTCTATGCTTAGTAACTCTCATATATTCATCTATGCCAGAGCATAGGGGACTGCACAGCTTGTTTTGCAAAACAGTCATTCTTCTTGTGTGACACCTGGAAGTCCCCTGATAATCTATAGNCACTGCTTGGATGAGGAAGGATAGCTTTGAGGTAAAAATAGCAAAAAAAAAAAAAAAAAAAAAAAGAGGAGAACACTAAACCACCAGTCGGAATGAAAATGAAACTGCTTCTCCTCAGCAGCAATGTGAGACAAACATGTCTTTTCATATTGAAATGAATATATAACAAACTTGAATAATTTTGCAGTCTTTATATCTGGAGAACTGCATAAGATGGCATGTAAGGGAGAAATTCTGAAAACAAAAATTTTCAGCTTTTGAATTTCATATGTGGTGGAATAACCACTTAAAGAATCTTTAGGACCAAGAACAAACTATAAAAGTGATATTTTTAACTAACAATACTTTTTTTTTTTTCCTGCCTCTAAAAGGAACAGACTTCTGAAAATATTCACTTCTCATTTGCAAAAGTAACACAGGCAGAAAGGTATATTTCAAGTAACTAAATTTATTGTATTTATGAAATCAGACTGGTTATACTGTTAAGGAGTTGTTCAAAGTTGGGGTTTTTTTCCTATTTATTTTTAATTTGGTTTTTATTTCTTTCTTACCAGAAAGCAAAAGTAAGGCTTTTTTTTTTTGGTGCTCAGATGTTTGTTTGAGCCTTGAACTAAAATATTTCTGCTATTTATCAGTTGTACTACTTGTTCTGAAAAGTCCAGATAGAACGTCATTGCGCAAAAACATAGTCCTTGCCTCCAAAACACATGCAATGTCAATGGAAAATAAAACAAATGTGTACAAAAAGTAATTGCAGATTGGAAGCTGAAGCACAGAGATATCATCTGACGTCACAAAGAAAGTTTGTGCAAGATCCCAGAATTTAAGTTCATCTATCAATTCAGAGTTTTAGCCACAAGACCAGTCTTCCTGACATTATTAACATCCTTGAAATGTGACAGCAAACACACATCTCAGTTTATCAATGTCATAAAAGCTTTATTCTTTAAAAACAAAGTAAAAGTTCTGTTAAGCAAACTCTAACCAACAGCAGTACTATTTTCTAAAAAATAATGTGTTAAATTATATTAAAGAAGCAGATATCAATTTTTAATGCTGCTTTTGCTGCAATAAATGTTGAAGATTATGTTTTGACATTAGCACATAGCTGTATGTGTCAAGATGGTTTGGAGCTTCCCAACTCACATAGGAGCTTTATGAAGCACTGTTTTTTGAGGTGACGCAGTTTCATAGCAGGAATAAGTAAAGCTGAGAAAAGTAAAGAATTTATTTCTTTATTTATTTTGTCTCAAGGGAAATTACAATATTCCAACATCTGTTATGAAATGAAGACAAACAGTCAAAATGCTGTACTTTTTACAGAGTGACAACTTAAAAAATGAGATCCAGGAATGTATAACTTTTGCTTTTGATCACTGTATCTGTGTTTGTTCTGGTCTGGGTGTCTAGCTTTGTTAGGCTTTAATGAGGAAAAAAACTGCATATACTCCACAGCCCCGACATGGATGAGTCATAGCCCCAAATCAAGAAGCCTGGAAATGCTTCTGAATGTGACCTGTTGGACCTGGCATCCTCCGACACACAACTGCATCTTATACAAAGGATAAACATGCCTCACCCCTGATTTGGACCTGTTCGCCAGCATGTGAGACTGGGCTGTATGTTTTATGCTGTCCTGGTATCAGGTAAGCCTTATACAGAGGTTCTCCCAGAGGTTTTAATAGGAGTTAGGGTCCTGTTCAGGAAAGAATGGGGAAGAAGTTGTGGATGCCCCACCCCTGGAAATATTTAAGGCCAGGTTTGATGGGGCTTTAAGCAACCTGGTCTAGTGGGAGGTGTCCCTGCCCATGGGGGGGGGGGGTTGGAACTCAATGATCTTCAAAGTCCCTTCCAACTCTAATCATTCTATGATTCTAAGAGAGCAGCAAAACCACACAAAGCTGTTATAAACCTTGTTGTTACTCTGAACACACAGAGGTTACAGTCAGAGAAATATAATAATACATGCCTTAGATCAGCACAACTATCCAAAGTAATGTTTTCATTTGGATAGAACCGGTGGAAAATTTTGATTAAATGGAAACTTCCTTTTTCATTGACAATTCATTTTGATGGAAAACGCCTGCCTAATCCTTGTAATACACTACCAGACAGTCTCATAAGGCAAATTCTCTGTTTATGCATGACTTACAGAGGATGATCCTCAGCCACGTTCCTTCAGTGCTTTGCCATCGCGGCTCAGCTCTAACTTGTTTGCCAGCTCAAGCCTGGGGTGCCAACAGTGGCAGTGAAGAGTGTGAACTGGTCAGTCACTCCTTTCGCACACGCCGCAGATCAATTCCTGTATGATAGTGCTTTTTCATTTACCACATATGCTGAACTGCATTTGACCTGGCGGTGAAAGGTTTCATTTACCATTACAGTCACTTCAGCTGTGCAGTCTCCAGTCTGTACACTGATTTATGGATGGATGGATTTGCATATGGCAAACATCCACACAGCTTTATAAGTTTGCATTTATGCCAATAAATGTAAAGTCAGGGCTATGATACTAGTGTGAGTAATATTTTTATTAGAAATAGCTCTGTTTGGGGGTTTTGTTGTTGTTGTTGTTTTTATTTATTTTGTTTTGTTTTATTTTGTTTCATAGTTTTTTTTAAAATGCATGTAAGGCTGAAAGACCATTCCATTACCAGTTTAAGACACAGGGACACTACTAAAAAACTCAGCCCTTTATTTCTTCTTAATAACTTGTCTTCCTTATTTCTTCTTTTTTTTTTCTTATAACTACTCCTTAGTAGATATACAGGGGGATCAGCATGTGCCCAGGGGTAGGACTGAGCTCGAATCCTGACACTGATGGAGAAATCTCCAGGCTGATCATGGACCAGGAACATAAGAACAGCAATATCCACCCAGATCAAAGCCAGTCTAATGCAGTGACTAGTGATGACCAGCCATAAATGGCGATGGAAAGAACATGAGGACAGGAGAAGACATAGTTCCTGATAGTCCTTATGTCAAGAGCTGAAGAAAATTGCACTAGGTTTTTGCTGTTGTTGCCTACTTTTGGTGGGTTTTTTTAAGTAGCATTTGATATCTTCCGTAACTTGCCTAATTAACTGACTACCGCAGAAGGCTCATGTTTGGCTAATTTCAATACCAACACTGCTAACGCCCAGTACGGATACTAAAAGCCAATGTATTGGTTTTCAGAAATTTTTGCTGTAAGCAAGCTATCATTCTCTCTACAATGTACACATATATCCTCAATTAATCTTAACACTGTCTGGATGAAACATCCTGACAAATATTCATTCATTCTTTGTTTCCTGGTATGAGCAAAGAAGAAAAGATCCACCTCCCACCCACGTTCTGGAACAGATTTAGGAATGCAAGACCTTTCATGCTTAAAGCATCTACTTTGCAACACAAACGTTTATACCTACTAAAACATAAAACACATCATTCATTATTTTGAAACTTAATTTTGAATTACACATTTACATTGAGGAACAGCTAAAAATAGCTTACAGTGAGGTGTGGTATAATTTGGCACTTTTTATGGATCTGGTCCAAGTATGGGTGTGTAAATAGCTTCAGATTTTTATACATTATAGGGAAATGTATGCATGCACCTAAGGATACTTTCAGAATTCAGAGAGTTTGGGAAGTTTCTTGCCTCAGCTTAGCTTCACAGAAGCATAGGCTGAGCTTTGCCAGACCTAAAAATCCCTTTGAAAGGCCAGTTGGGTGAGAGAGAGCTCCCAATCTCAGCAGGACAAAGCAGAAGAAGGAGTTACCTGTGTTGCATTTATGCTCCATGTACCACTGCCGCTGGCAAGCAACTTTATGCAGATGTTTGATGTCTGTGTGTCTTTCAGTTATCATTTCAACAGGCTTAGAGACTTTCTTCCCACAAGTAGCCTTCTTGATACACGATATATGAATTCTTTGTATATATGTTAATATATAGTACAAGTTCTACCTTTTAACATCATCCTTGGCCAGCACTAAGGAAGTGTTAGGGTGCTTCTGTCACAAGACATCATAGACGTGTTTATTAATGAATTACTTTGTGGGTTGTTCTCTGATTGCTAACATAGTTTAAGTAACAGCTCTAATTACCTAAATCAATGGCCCTTATAGCTTACTGAGAGACTTCACAGCCAACTGCACCAGAGATCAGAAGTAGTGTAAACATGTTTCCGATGGGATTTTATGCCACAAATGGTTTCCGCTCCTATTTTTAATAGATAACATTCATTTTTCTTCCTTCTTTAAATGTATATCTATCATAAAACATGAAAAATTTTATTGCCCCACCACCCCTATACTGCATTTGAGACTTTCTGCATTTTCTTAACATGTGACATAGGCCACAATAAATTTTAGGATAATAGCAGTGTCTGCGCAAGTGGCTACATCTGAGTGGCTGCAATTTGAGATTCCTCTTGCTGTTTTGCAAAGAGCTATGAGAGCCCATTGACAAGATGTCTGGGGCAAGGGAGCACATGGCCCCGTGCTCGCTGTCCCACTTTGTCAGACTGATGTTTGAAAAGGAGCAGGGATTCCTTGCTCTCCTACTAGAGTTAGCAGTTAAGTGGAGTGACAGGAAAGGAGCTCTGGAGTCTCCTGCTGTGGGGAAAGCTTCTGAGCTCTCTCCAATGAGCTCATATGGGGAGCAGGCAGTAGGAGCTTTCACTCAAAGTGCCTGGAGCCACAGCTAGATTAAGTAAGTAATACTCCAGTAAGGGATAACAGTTTCCACAAATGCTGTGCCATTTTTTGATAGATATGGGCACAGAACAACTGCATTATGGTAACCTTATTCCAATATTGCAGTTTTAATTATCTAAAGTTACTGTGTTTGAATCAGTGGATCTGCTTCAAGGCTGATTTTTGTCTAACGTGTGCTCTGTGACACACTCACATAGATCGACTTCTGCACAGAAGGTTTTAATGGAAAGACCTTCTAGTAGGGAAAATGGGAGAGGGCTTGAGTAAGATACGACATTCCATTGCTCAAAAACTCAATTTAAGCAAGGTTAAACTTGCTTGGGCATTCAAAAATGTCTGATCAAATTTTATATTGATGCAGATCCTTACAAGGACTCAAAGATCCACCAGAGTTGAATAAGGGTCTCCCTAGTGGCTTCAGTTGATGTCGTATCCTACTGGACATGTGGATGCAGTGAACTCACAGCAAGGCAATGAATGCTCTTCCTGCGGCAGAACACAGTGGAGCCATGGGATAAGCAGGATCAAGAGGGATTGTTACTGAATGAAAACTTTAATTTGGGAAGAGAACAGTATTTTGAATAGGTTTTGCCTCATTTCTTCCCATTAACTGAGCAGAGCTCAAAAATTTCAAGTGATCCTTACACTTGCTTGGTTTTGTTGCTTTATTATTTCATAAGTGAAGAAGAGCTTGTATAACCTCCCAAAAGGGCACTTCACGCCGCAAGTGCCATGTACATTGAAATCAATGGGGCTACTCATGTGAGTAAGAGTTTGTAAGATCAGTTCTCTTTCTTGTTGTTTTTAATCTTCTAGTAAATACCGAGACAAATCACATTTCATTACGGTAATATTAATGTGATCAAGGAAATCCCCAAGTCTCTGAATAATTGCCTTTTACAAATTCAGTGAATGAAATTGCACTTAACTTTGTGAGTTCTTTTCAGCACTATGTAACCAGATCAAATTAGTGTACAGAAGCTTTTCGAGAAAGAAAATGTGTGCTGTAAATGATTACAGGGTGACACAAGCTATTTACTGAGTTATGGAGCTTGAATGAAACACAACATGGTATTTTGAGACAAGGAGATGGAAACTACAAAACAATATAGGGGGAAAGGATACTGGTAAAATAAAGCAACAGTCCCATGTTATCTTGTGATTAAAGGGTAGGTATATAATTAACATCACCTCTGGAGGTGAACTTTACTTTGGAAATATTTTCTAGTCCTTGTGCCTGCCTAATCACAGTTTCTGGAGCTGTTTCAGGCATAAATGGCTTAGTAAATCTTTCTCCATATATACACATGCCAATTCTATCTAAGTAGACATGAGATACAATAAAACATGGAGAAAACTGTCTGGCTCAAAGCCTATTCAGATTTTTATTTTACTCTGTGTTCATCATTTTCCTACCTTTACTTTCACTTTTTTGCCTTTTTTGGATGCATGAAGAACTGTATCTTTTGAAGGGCACATTTAGTTTTAAGTGAAAACATTCACCCATTCTACCTGGTTGAGCATGTACTGAAGTACAACAGCGGAGCAGAAGAGTGAAATGCTCAGCAGTTGCAAAGGAAGATTAAAGTAATGATTATTTTGGGCACCTCCTGGGTCAGATACTGACACAATTCAGAATAATACATGAATCCTTTAAATTTCTTCCATTTTGTCACACTTGTCTGCCAGATTTTCAATGAAGGTCTACATCTGCTTACTGCTTAGATCATGTGCTGGTTTTTCTTTCTTTTTTCCTTCCTTTTTTTTTTTTTTTTTTTTTTCCTGTGTGGGTGGTAGAATGGCTTTTTTTAGCTTATCTTTCCTGAAATATTAAAAGAACTAGAAAATGTATAGTAGAGGGACACCTGATATTGGTTTTTAAGATTCATTTTCCCCCAAGTGGTCATTATTACAGCAGATCTATTTAAGGCATGGGAGCTTCCATACCTGTGAATAGGTTAAAGTTTTATGGTGCTGCTTTTCACAGCACTTTGAAATGCAATGATCTTTGCCAGGAGCTAGCTAGAGAATTATTTACATATCTCCCTTCCTACCTCAGCTGACCATTCACATGCAAATAGGAGCTTTGACAGCTTCTCCACACATTTATGAAACCCAGTGATCTGTCCATTTTTCAACTCAGAATGAAAGATATGACAATGCCTTAGCACAAAGACCTGCCAGACTCTAGATTGGATTGTTACTCTGCAACACTGAATAATAATAATAATAATAAAAATAAAAAAACAACAACAACAACAAACCCACAACCCAACTTTCTCGGAACGGAAAATTTTGGGAGAATGTTTGGACACAAAATAAGCATGAATTTCTTAGAAACTGGCTGGGGGACAGTAATTTTACAAACTATTTGAAAGGCAGAGCTGACTTAAACTTTGTTTTTTTCCTCTCTTGGTCACCCAGAACCCAACAGAAAAGAACAGGTTCAAACCATAGAACAGTGAATAAATGATAATACAATGGGAAGCAAATGAAGAGCAGACACTTAAACTGGCCCTGCCTCGTAAACCCCGTGTTTGAAGAAACTTGTACTCCTGAGCACGTGCCCATAGTTTGTACTCCTTCAGAAGTGGGTCCCAGAGCAGTTCACCTCTGCACAGAACAGGTTCACGGTCTGGCCCTGCACTTGCAAGCAATTGCCTCCTAAACCCTCCTGTTTGAAAGACCTCACCGAGTGGTTCAGCTCAGGACAATATTGTGCTTTCACGGTTGATTATCAAAAATCATTGCTATTCTACCCACTCGCCAGTTGTTATTTCAAAGGAAAACTTGTCTTAAGACCTAAAGTCTCCTTTTCTGGTGTGGTTTTGGTGTCTTATAACCAGAAACAAGCACACATTTCCTAGTCTAAAAAGCTGTATTTCACCTCTCCTCGTGTAATTTACATACATTGATCACTTCCATATGTCTGGCATAAGGTAAAATAGTTTGTGTGCGTAGTAATAGGGGTGAACCCTGTTGCAGTGAAACAGAATTCAGCATTTATCATATTCCTACATGCTGATAAAAAAAGTTTTTAAGAGAATGGCATTTATGAGAAATGTCCTTTGAAAAGCTGCTTGTGGTCTCAGCTATGGAAATTGTGTTCAAAACCTAAAAGCTGCATTGCTCAGTCTTGTCCTCAGTCCCTTTGGTGCAATGTCAATTAGCATTATCAGTGGTCTAATTCCCTTCTCACATGCATCATTGCAGTCACAGTCACTTAATGAAGTTACACTTGATTTACACCAGAATAATTGGTGATAGCTTAAAATTTCTAATATAGAATAATAATACTCATGAGACTTGATAATACTCTCTGAAGGAAAATGGAAAAGCTTCTTTACTCCAGTAAAAAGAACCTTCTACGTTGATCTCTGTTGGTCTGTTTGCCAGCCTCAGAGACTTGATTTAGCTCTTCTAGCACCAGAAAAACTCAGAAAACTATGTAGCAAGCCGTCAAGTAAGACACCGTATTCTAATGAGTCAAACTACAGACTTGTGCCTGAAGTTCAAAGGTCCACCAAAATCACACAAATTCTTGTATTTGCTCTGCATTTCTTCATTAATGGCATGAAAACCACTACTTTATTAAGGAAAAAAGAATGTTATTCAAAGCAACCATTACATCATGTAAGTGGCATGAGGAAGTATAAAAGAAAAGAAAAAAATTCCTTGAGTTAATTCACTGAAGGTAATATTTAAATGCTGCATTTAAGGTATGTGGAATACATGAGCAACCAACTTTATTTTCACACGAGTCAGGCTGATGAGGGAAACAGGTGCTTTCTTACTTATTTCAGGAATGAGGATGTGAATCTTAGAAAGATGCAGAATTCCACTTTTGAATTTATCGTAGCAGTTAATCCTCATTATTAGGTTTGAACTATGGCTGTCAAGCAACAGTTTTCCAGTGAGTGAGCCACAAATGATAGGCAATTAGGACTGACTGAACTGATTACTGGATATTTCCCCAAGTGGCTGAGAAAGGCTGCCCTCATCCTGGAGAAGGTTTGGAAGCATTATGGCTATGGAAAGTCAGAAAAAGGGCTTTGTGAAGGAAGACATAAATTTTTTGTGTCCAGAATCTGTTGGGAAGGGAAGAACACACCCTTGTAGGGCTAGAAGAGTATTAAATACCAGTTGTCTGGTAAGGTATGTTCAGATCAGGTGGAAAGGGGAGGAAGGGCCCACAGTGAGGGGTTTAGTTTTGTCTGATAAGCACAAGAAAAAAATCTTCATTTTTAACTCCCTCTTAATTTTAAAATTTGATTATCAAAAAAAAGGAAGAAAGAAGCCTAGGCTAAACACAGAGAAATAGGCCAGGATTTCACAAGCACTCACATACCTTTGATAAAGGATATTGCAAAGACTAAGCACAAAGGCTCTTCTTCTCCCGAGTCATCTGTAATCACCTTCACAGTGTATTTAGTGTGAAATGGAGGTAGATATTACAAAAAACACTGTGAAGAGTTCAAGTACAGAACTGCAAAAATATCTAAATTGAATTAAATTAGATATGCTTTCTGGATAATAGGCATGTATTTCATGTCACAGGCATACACAGCTGTGAATATAATTATTATAATCACTTTAAAGTACCTGTAAAGCCTTTGTATGTTGGTCAAAAATAAGTTCTGACTGAACTTTGAATATACATATTAATGGGATTATTCTGAGAGTAGGATACATATCTGAATAAGCATGGCAAGTCTCTGACCTCGAGCAATTCCTCATGAGATTACTTAATACCACTTTACAGGTGAAGAAGCTGACACAGAAGAGCCAAAGAATTAATACGATTTCACATTTATGGTATGTTCTTTGGTTTCCCTTACAGAACGGATTTCCTGTGTATCATCAGATGTGGTGCTGGGTTTCTCTTAACCTCCAACCTCCATTTGGAGGTGAAGATAACAAAACTTTCCTAATTTACATGACTGTTGTCCAGTAAAGAGTGTGACTTCTAGTGGTGGTTAAAAGAATGATGAAGGCACAAAATTGTAAAAAGGATGCCACAAAAGGAAGTAGAATACTCAGTAGATTACAGTTCCATCACAGATGGGAAACAAAGTCTGAAAAAGTAGAATTAAAAATTTACATTAATCTTGATTTCAGTACTCCAGGTTGCAGAGAAAAACAAAATATGAAATAAAGTAATAATAAATATTCTGTGTTGAATAACACCTCTTCAAGAAGAGCAATGAGAATATCTTTCTTGCCTGTTTGTTGGATGTCAGATTTTATGGCTGGAGTACAAGTGACAGGATACATATTTAGAACAGCAATATGGATGGAGGTTTACCATACTAATAACCACACAGCCAACAACCTGCAAATACTGCTTGGCTAATGTTTTGGACATTTTAGAGAAGTCTCAACTAGAAAATGCTTGAAACTCTTTGAAAATATTCGCATAGCCACCCATACATCTGAATATACACTTGGTCTTGGTGGATGGACTCTCACATCTTGGAAGAGCAGCAATTTAGAAATAAAGCAATTTCCTGACTATGAAATATGCAAGTAGCTCAAGAATGTATCTATATTGTTATCTACAAGGCCATCGGAGCAAGAAGTTTTGATACAGACATTCATCTGCTGTAGTAGAAGGCAGTATGAGGGGAGGAAAAAAAGCAATCTGGAAGATAAAGTTTTGTCTTCCAGATCCCCAGACATTGTTTCTGCTGTCCATCCTACCACTTGACAAGAACTGGCATTTACCACAAGGGCCTAGTGGAATGAGGACCTTGTACAGGATGGAGATGAGACCAAGCTGACCTCCAGACAATACAGAGTTCTGCAGTATGTTGATGTACTTATCATCACTGATATGACCCTTGTGTTTTTAGAAAAACATCTTCATCGGGAGTCAGAACCATTTCAGATTACACGTTCATGCAAAAGTAGTGAAGTTGCACTGGGAAATCCATGAAGGAAGTTAAAAGTAATATTGAGACCCCAAAAACTCCTCTTCATCTCAAGAGACCTCACACTGTGCCTTGGCCAGGCCTGGGATCAGTGTCTAGCAAAGGATAGCTATTGCCATTCCAATGTCAGCTGGTGATGAAAGCTGTACCCTGCACTCTGTGCAGCTCTTTTGGATGCTTGTGAGCTGTATTTATCGTCTGTTGCCTCTAGAAAAGGCCACCAACCCCTCCCCCTTGAAAGGCAGCTCTAAATCCTTTAAATTATCTCACAGAGCTTTTTTGTGTCCTTTTCTCACACAGGGCTGGAATTTCAAAAGGAGCCAAGAGGGGCCGTCAGAACCAACATGAGCTTTGCTTCATTAGAGTGGAGAGTAAAGGAGAGCTTTCTTTTTCCTTCTTCCACAAGTTAGATGAAAGGAAATAACTACTTCATTCTTCAGATTGTTCCCCGCAAGATTCAACTTTGCACAAAAATATTTATAAGAGATGAGAATTTTATTTGACTGCTCACTTCTAAAGTTTCTGAAACATCCAGCTGGAGAGATAAGCAGGCGGCCCAACAAATGTCAAACAACTTTAAAACATTAGAAGAATGGCAAAAACTTCTGACTTTACTGTGTTTGACTATCAAACAGCAACTAGATGTGTTGAAAACTAGATGAAAACTAGATGGGACATAAAGTAGACTAGTACTCACACGTTTCAGGGATTGCCGAAGACGTGTCTAGCTCAAGGGGAACCTGTAATCCCCCATGTGAGAAAAGAATCCCCCAAACTGTAAGTCTATTTAGAATTTTTAGAAATTAACCTAAATTAGGTTTCATCCTGCTCTCGCTATTGAAATAGTCCAGCTGAAAAAGGAGAGAATTGGGGTTGAAGGCATCTGTCCTCTGAGCTGCACATATATTTCTATTTGCAAACTCTCCTATATGAAAGTGGGTCTTGAAAGCATTTTTCTTTTAAAGTGCAGAAGCATCCAGAACATAACAGAGCTGGTCAGGGGACAGCTTATTGAAAGCTCCAAATGATTAAGCTATTAAATTAGCAAAGCTCTGCAGCCCCAGACAGTCACTTCCAGCATGTGTCACTGGATTTGGGATGAGCTTATTAAGGAGGAGAGACATGGGAAATGTGAGATGTGAGTTAGGTAATTGTTTTAAGAATATGAAGAATGTAGCAGTACTGTGTATTTCTTACTATGATTGAAAGTTTGATGCAAATTTAGACAGAGTCACAGGTGACCTCAAGATCACAGATACTTCAGGCATACAAAAGTTTAATCAGTTGGACTTTTACACTGCTTTAAATACTCATTCAAGCAGAGACAGTTTCTTTAATTAGGATGCTTTGGATCAGAATACAGCTTAAGTTCTTCTGTAACATCTGATTGGTATCTTCTTTTGATACCTTCCCAAAAAGAAAGAAACTAAATGAACGAACAAGCAGCTTAATTCCTTTTACAGTCGCTGAAAAGTGATGAGCACCCTCAAAGTCTCATTCAGCCTGCCTAACCGAAGGTTAGCTTTCTGGAGATACCTCTCCTTCCACTGACAGTGAAAAGGGCCTAATGGGGCTGACTAAGTCAATCAAAGAGGAAGAGAAAGACACGACAGAGAACCTCCTGTGGTGCAGGAGAAATGCTACAGTGCTCTTAAGATTTGTGATGTTCTCAACAGCTGTGGCCATCCTTTTCTCTCTTGTACACTGAAGCACTATCCCACTTGGAAAAAAAATAGGGAAAGTCAAGTAAATGTACTATCCCCACAGTTATTCTCACCATCCACAGCTGTTACTGGAAGTGAGCAGCTAACCTATATGAAGACTGTATGTGGGAGGACTGTGAACTTGCAGACATTCCTGAAGGGAGCTTTAATCCTGCAAAGGAAGGAATTCGCTGAATCGTTCACCAGCACCAGCACAACATGAGCAGTAACTTTAACATTTACCCTTAATTAACAAGAGGGCCAGGACAAGCTACAGAACTTCTATTTAAAATTTTGACACAGAGCTGACAGGGTTCACCCCGCACATTTGCTTAAAAACAAGTGTGTGGGAGCCTGAAGACAATTTTACCCTTTTCAGCTTTCAAACAACTGGAAAATGTCACAACCATTGACACCACTTAGAAGGATTTGTTTTCTCCTCAGTCACTTAGGCACTGCCTCAGGTGAAGATCTGATTTTGCTTCAGATTGAACAAGGGTCAAGTCAGGCTTCAGCTGATGGAGAAAACGTTTGAAATATTGGAGTAACTCTGTCTTGCTTGTGCTTCCATTGCAGGTATGTACACGAGAGAAAAAGCCTGCAGGCCAGAGGAAGTAAATAAAAAATATGTCTCTCTAAATAGCAGCTGTGGGCATTAAAGACCGTATGCAGAATCAGCGATTAGGCAAACCAAAACCATATTAAAAGGATCAGAGCACTGCAATGCATTAAATAAAAACTGAAAAACACTTCCAAGCACAAAGAGTCAAAAATACAAATCACCCAGTGATTTCTTCTCAGGTGGAACTTCAAGTACATGCTTTCTCTATATACAGACACACACAGAGGAACAATTATCATAAATAACCCATTCACATTGTAGCAACCTGCAAAGACTGTGTTTCTTATTTTAAATATTGCTTCGCTAAACCTCATGGAATAAATACACACCTGAATAAACCCTGAGCAAACAGATAGGCACTTCAGTCCTGATCAAAAGATTTCAAGGACAGAAGTAAATTTTAAGGCAGACTTCACCTATCAGTAGGTCCATTGAGCTCAGTGAAACTATGGATGTTTAAATTCCTTGCTAGGTCAGAGTTTTTAAGATGCTGTAACAAACAGCAGGGGTAAGTGCTGCACACCTTGTCCACAGCAAACCAGTGGGGTTTCCATTGTTGTCAATACGGCACCTTCCATGAATAATTCAGTCATTTGCAAACTGTACAGCACAAATAATTATAGAGAACTCCAGCTTCTCAGAAAAGGGAGGCTCTGTAATTCAGAAACCACTTTTTCCACTGGAATTAAATGGGAAAGTTGGAAACACAAAATGAACATGTTGGGCTAGGTTTTCACCCTCCTTGTTCCAATTACACTGAATGTCTCGGGCCCTAATTAGCTAGCTGAAAATTTCCCTATATAGGCAAGATCTGAGCTCAGGCACCTCCTTCGCCAGCTTCTCCCTCCTGTAAGCCTCTGGGGCGTGTCACGGGCAGTTACAGTAGTTCTACCGTCTCCCCAGACAGTTCTCAAGTCTTGTGAAGACCCCACTCAACCAACATGAGAAAGACCAACACACGGATCCTCTCTAAAAGACTCCTCACTCTTGGGAAAGAAAAAAAAAAAAAAAAAGACTGAAGAAGCTGTGGTCTGTCACCTTCACTGCCTTCCAGTGGGGTCCGAGAGTGGCAAAGCCATGCAGAAATGCTGCTGGGAATGGTGGAAGCTGAAGAACGGTACAAGTTCATGCCTAGACTGCAAATGTCACCAGCTTGCCTTCCTTCACTGTCTAAGCCTGGGCTGCCCTTTTCTCCTTTTCAGACATGTTAGAAAAACTTTTCCCTCAGACAGTACTCTTACAACATAGTTTAAGCAAAAGTTTTTTTAAGCAGATACCTTGAAATCTGAGACAAACTCTAATACTGGTCCCAACTCAAGAAAGTCAGGCTTCCTTGCCAATATTTCTCTCCTCATTTCCTTCTCCCACTTTGTCCCGCTTTCCCAATATTTGTGGAGGTATTGGATTGTGAGTTATAGAGTTTGATGGAAACGAAAAACCACAATCAAACCCACCAGCAGGTCATCAACTACAACCAGGCTGGGTCAACAAACTACAAACTAGGTATCATATTTATACTAGTGTACGTACAGGTAATTCAGTGCGGTGTCATTCCTCCCTCATCATGACATGTGGGACTGATTGAAACAGACAGAAGTTTTGCCATTGCTTTCAGTAGGGCCAGCTTTTCATCTGTATAAAAATCCCTCCTATAAAACTGTAAATCAACTGCACATCAAGGATGGAGTAGTTCTCACTATCACTGCAACTTTAAACAAAACGCTTATTTTTAATATGGTTTGAATTGGAGCCAGAGAGTAATAGGGCTAAATCTGTGTGCAATGCTTTTCCAGTTACTTATTCTCAAGTAATATGTATCCAATTGAGCAACAATAACAAAGAAGAACCACACATGTACTCTTACAAAACATACTTACAGCATTTAGCAATTTTCAATAGTCAAATAAGACGCGACAGATGGATTTAAGAAAGTTGGGTTCACAAGAATTACTCATGTGGAGACAAATATCGGGGTTGCATTAGGAAAAAACAGTAAATCAAGGAATTGTTAATGAAAACTCTCTCTTTCTCTGGGCTTAGATGTTTATATTTAAAGGTTACTGTAGCTGGTTCCATCTCTGTTTGTGACGTTACCTCCCTGCATAGGGGAGAGCAAAAGAAAATGGGGAACAATAAACGATATAAGAAATCCATCTGGAGTTAAGACTATATTTATTGTTTTAAACTTTGCACACTCAACTTGATCACCATCTTTCTGAGAACTCTGTGCTCAAAAGAAGTTTCCTGAACACAACCTGTGACCTACTGACACATTATAAAGACTTACAACCAACACTGAAATCAAAGCCAATGAGATTTAAAAAAACCCAAGAAACAACAAAAAAAAAAAAAAAAAAAACAAACCAAAAACAACCAAACCAAAACAACAAAGCCCCCTACATTATTTAAGAAAAGGTTCCTTTACATTTGACATATCAAAAATGACATTTCTTGTTATTTTGCAATAAGGACACAAAGTCTTTGAAGGACACAGAAAGGGGAGCTCAGAGGCTGAAGGGCTCAACTGAGCTTTCAGTTTTATAGCTGGCTTTACCACATTTCGGCTATGATCCAGAACTTACTGCCTTCAACCAACTTTAGATCAGGCCTTTAATGATATTAATTCCCTTTGACTGAAATGAGGAGATAAATATCATCTGTGTAAAACCTTTCCAATCCATGCACTAAGACGAAAATGCTTGGAAGCTTTAAAATGTATGGAGCAAAACCTTGATGCTACTGAACAGGAGCTTCACCACAGATTTCAGCTGGACAAGGATATCCCTAGTGCTCTCCTCAAATTTCCTTCCTCTAACATGCCACCAAAATCAAGGTGATATAAACCAAATAACCAGAACTCTGTTTTACAATAAACAGAAAGAACCTTTTCAGACCACAGATGTGGCCTTAATATATGCATTTATACACTTTCTCTTCCTCTTCCTACCCGTAACATGCCCCGTAGGATATTTCTAATCTTCTGCAAGGCTGAGTGAAAAGAAGTTAAGAGGAAGCAAGAATGGGAGTTCATCGAAACTTCTGTCCAGCAACCTGGGAAATGGCAGAGCTAATACTGGACCTTTGAAAACAAGTGACCATAGGAAATCAAGGTTGGCAGGGATTTAACCCTTCATGACTCATTTTGCTAGCTTTTAAAGTAAATGCCTGAGCTTTTTAACCATGTTTGACATCTAATTAGTTGAGAAAAACAAGAAGTTAAAATACATCCTTGCTTGTCTTTTGAAATAAAGCACTGACAATTAGCTCCAAGGTATTTGTTTAGGCAAAAAACAAGCATGCATTTTAAAAGAAAGCTCAGTGACAGCCACTGAAAAGAGAAGTCACTCGGGTCATTCTTTTTACCTTATTTTTTTTTTCAGTATCATATGTTTATTTTACTCAGTCACCACTTTTGTGTGTGTGTGTGTGTGTGTGTGTGTGTGGAGAGGCAGCATGTAGTAGTAGCTCCTTTTCCTAATTGCTGGCAATTTCAATAGAGGTGAATCACGTAGTATCACATAGTCACATAGCGGTGAGGTATAACCTGAGAGACACGGATTGGCATGTAAGGTATTCACTCAGTGCCTAAAAGACATGTTTTCAATACCTACAGCTCTCAAGACTGTTCCTATGCAAGGTGTTAACATTGATCTATGCATAGAGCACTGTGCTGGAAGCAAATTTTGTCTGGAAAAGCACCAGCTGATAGGGCTTAATTTTTTCCTGGCGACTAATGATAACTCCATATTTTGGGATCAATGCAGCAGCACAGGCAACATGCTCCTCTTGACCTGGCTAGGCATTTACACCAGTACTTAACACGAAGCGTGTGAGTAGTCTGATCTGATTTTTAACATTACACATTTTAAGTCAAATATGTGATTAAGTATACATACGAATCAAAGGCCAGAGTGTGAATTCCTGTAGGTCTTCAGATTTGCTTTAAATTAACTATGCATTTACTTTATTTCCTAGATAGGAAATCAGGTTGCTCAGCATTTGAAGTAATTTTCTTTTTACAATGATCCGCCAACGATAAGAACAATTTCAATGCTCCTTTCAGTTTTCTGTTTTGCTCATATAGGATTGACAGTATATTAAAATTTGTTATATGACGTACATGAAAAACATGAAAATGAGGCGCTTTCTCTCAGTAAGATCAGAACCGGAAAACTACCAATCAGCAGATTCAAAATGCTGCTAAATTGTATATAGATAGAGTACCAGTGAGGTGAAAAAAGAAAACAAGTAAAATGGAAAAAGAAAATCACTATCAGAAGCATTTGGCCATCCTTTGAAATTAGTTGGTGTGAATTTAGTCAGTACGAGCAGGGGTAGCAGACTTGAGCCACCAATAAACTTTAAAAGGGTAAAAAATAATAAACAATAATTAATTAGCCATTAAACCCTTTACAGCGTATTTTTACAACATTTATTCTTCTATTTGCTAATCTGAGTTTCAGTATGATTGTGAAAGTTTGGAAGCAATTGAGTTTCTTAATGAGTTTTTTGACATGACATGTAGTTACAGCAGAAGCTTTCTTCAGAGTCCATTATTCAAAATAATCAATTTGCTGTTAAATATAAATGGCTTCTCTTATGAAAACTAAATAGATTCTGAACCCCCTAAACTGTCCTTTTCATGTATATCTTTTCATGTTTGAACACACAAAAATATGCATATATGTGTTCTTTAATAAAACCCTGCACATGCTTTTATTTCATACAGTGCATCCAAGTTTTGCAGGTGTTTAATTTTTTCCTCCCTGATCTGGAGTGCGAAAATGACATCTGCCTTGTATCAGAGAGGACTTTCCCCCCCTCTCATTTGCAGCACCAGAGAGATGAAAAAGAATAAAATATTGAAAAACATATTTCTACTGGCAAAGAGACGTATTGACACTATACTGTAAACTGAGATTGACATCTATGACCAGGCGTGCACACACATGTTCTCTTTTTTCCCCACTGTAGAAGCAGTGTGTTACTTTTCCTCCCGTCTTTCAGAACCGTAGCTGCTGCTTCTTCTCTCAGCCTTCAATAATCTGAGAATTATGAGGAGGCAGCTCTTCTGAGAGAAATGTATATGTACATACAGATCTCCCTTTCAGAAATACTAGCTCTTGCATTTTAAACTTCTTTCCTAGTTCCACATTCTCCAGATTTGGTGAATTCTTCTGAAAACGTACTTAGAGAGGAACTATGCTGATAAAGACAAGACTGCCTACATCAGAGCCCTCCTTTAATACTGGCAGTATTAACCAAAAGTTAATTACTGACAATTGCAGTGTGAGTGGCATTACACCATTTCAAATGTAAAACGTAATCTCACAGCTCTCTTTCTTCAGTTACACCTTCCCTGTGATCTCTAATGAAATACATCAGACTACACTGAAAACAATCTCAGTTCAAATAAATTGCACTGCATTAAACATCCATAGGCAGCATTTTCTAGTGCCTAACAGTCCTTTCCTCCTTTTCTGGACTGATCTGTTCCTTCCAGTTTATAGTTTCTTGGCAAACCCACCATCTACTGCTTATGTTAGGCATCTGATTGTCAGATTTGTACAAACTGAATATTCATGACTTGAAAATTAACCACTTCATGCCTAAAAAAGGAAAATATAAATCTTCATCTATTGCATGCTGTTTGAAACAGATCTTGGTATTGTGGCTGCACTCCATGCCCAGCCCGGGAGAGATTAGCTGGGTGGCCAAACA
>VZRU01015657.1:416466-448741 GCA_013398155.1 Pedionomus torquatus | reverse complement strand
AAGAAAACAAGTAACAAAGTCTGCCATCAGCATAACTTTACCACCGAAGCTTTTAGAGCCTTGTTAGGGAAGGTTGCTGTAACCCTCCCGCCCTCCGCACCTCCCGCACGACTCCAATTCAGCGAAAGAAATTCCTAGTAAAGCCCACTTCAACAATCAGTTCAAGACATGTACAGGTCTGGAGGGGCTTATAAATTACCCTGGAGTATTCTCTGAAGTGCTCTTGTAAGTTAAAAATGTTCCAAAGCTTCCAATTTCTGGGACTCTTGTGATTATTACAATGTGATATTTTCATGCAATGAAACTAGATAATGATTTCTGTTTGTTTGTTTAAACAAAAGGACACACGAAATCCCCAGAGGTGTTCTAAATGCTAAGAAGCTGTAAATACAAACATATAAGCAAACTTAAGCTCTCCCCTCCCACACATCTGAACTACCCCCTTCTAGTGAGTGACAGTTCATTAAAATTTCCCGTGCCATGCTGAATATCAATTTAATACGCATTTTGGAATGTAATGTCTTATGCAGATATGTACCCTGTATTACATTCCTAATGCAATATTGACAGAAACGCTGGCAATCGACCTTTACAAAACATTGGCATTGTCAAAGAAGTGTGATGACCCCTCTTCATTTTGTTCTATACTTTTCTAGGAAAAAGAGCATGTGAGAGCTTTATGGTGATGCAGTCTGTAGTATCTCAGCAAGATCTTTTCCTTCCTTTTACCATTATTTACTGCAGGTTAAAACCCAGTTATCTGGTCCCACTGGCAACGACCACAATACACTCAGAACACAGCATCTCTTCTCTGTGTTCAGACCTAGCTGTTAAACCATTATCTAAGAAATAGTCTTAACTTTGAAACTGAAGTTCATAGTTGAAAATGCTGGTGTCAGTGTGGTTCTAATTAAAATCTAAGGATTTGTACAGAACAAGGCTTGATGCTATGGTAAAACAAGGGCTAGAATCCTGTCATTGCTGCTTTCAGTGCTTAATGTTCACACACCAGTGGAAAAGAAGGGGCTTTTCCCCTCTCCCCTTTAACAAATTCTTCTGCTTCCTGAGCTTAATTCATTAATCCCATGGCATTGTATTTGCCAGATTCAGCAATTCTATTGATCAGCAGCATTGTAAAGAAAATAAAATCTAAAAATAATGTTGATTTTGGTCATTCCCACACTTGTTATCCTGAGCATTTTCATGCTCCAGGCAGTGGATTAGAGCTCGAAAACGACAAGAGATGCCTGTCTGTTTTCCATGGATTACTTGCTACAGACATTCATTCTGCAAAGGAATTCATGTCACTTTGAGATTATTTGGAGAATTGGCCTAATGAATTATCCTTTTGTATTGAGCAAACAATTAGAAACAACACACAAAAGATGCACCATACTCAGAACTTTATAAAGCACATCATTTTACAATGATGTTGTTACACTCAATTTACTTCTAGTCGCATAAAGAAGGCACGACTTCTTATTTTTTTTTTTTTTTCTTATATGAAAAAGAGAGTACAAAGCTAAAATGTTATCTTTCTGATGTGGAATGAATGTGTAACGGTCAAGACTATTTTCCAGCAACCAAATAAATAAATCATAGCCCCCAGACAATATATATTTTTCCCAGAAAACATATGGATTAGATATAACGAGTGCTAACTTTTCCAAGATTGCATTTTAAGAGATAAAATACAGCATCCTTTTAGGAGAGATGAGAGAAACTATCGTTTTGCGTCCCTCATGTGAGAGACCCCTCAGGTTTTGCCTTCCTTTGTGGGGTGTGCCAGTTTAAAGACACAGAGACCGGTAGAAACTGATCCTGTGGGTCATCTTCCTGCTATTTAGCTCTAAGTAGTGCTAATCAGCTAGTCAGGATAGCATATGCTACACCCCCTTATATGGAGAGGGGCAGTGGCAGCACTTCAGTGGTGCTTGAAGAGGCTTTGTGTCTCAGAGACACCTATTGCCATATGTTGCTTCTGCCAAGGCGAAACTGGGCTCTGCTTGGAAGGGATGATTTGGCCAACGCTCTTACGGCAAGTGCCAGAAACGTCAACTCTGGGAATTTAGGGTGGGCAACAACTCACTTTCAAATGACAATCTATTCACCTCTTTCCCCCAGCCCCCCCCTACTTTGGTCTTTTGAAAGAGATCTAGCTGCTGAGTTTAGAGAGGGGAAAAGTAAAATCCAAATGCCCCTCACTTCTTCAGATAAAATGCTTCTCCTGAAGAAAAGAAGACTGCAGTTGTTAGCTCAATGAATTATTCCATTATTGCTCAGCAAGTTCAAAAGGAACAACAGTTCTTCTGCATCGTTTCCCATATTTGTTGCAGATTTTATTTTTATTTTCTGTAAAGGCATTTATATGACATTCTATATAGTGTTTTACATCTTAAAACCCAGACAAGCACTTGTGGGCTCTGTTTAACATTTCTAGTCTCATGCTGTGTGGCATTATGATTTGGAGTTTTTTATACCACCTTTCAATATGTGCACCAACTTCACATTGACAGATCCTACAAAAAGTTATACTTGGATGTGTCTGGACTGTTGACCATCCATACAGAGTTACTGTTATTTATTCTTTCAGTCACATATTGGCATCGTTTGGTGTTTCTCATTACTCAGAAACAGTGTTACTTGACTCATGATTGCTTCAAATCTTCTTGCTGCTGCTGTGATTTTTATACTTAGCAGCTCTTGAAAGCTTAACTGCTCTAAGAAAGTCTTTAGTGTGCTTTAAAAATGTACTTATGTACAGGATCATTTCCTGTGTTTTAGATGAGTCATTACTTGTTTATATTGATGTGATCAGGTCCTTCTCAGAACTACACAGGAATTACCAGAATCTGGTTTTGATATGCGGTACTAATCCAGTAATTTTTGAGGGGAAGATTTCTTTGGTTGAGTGTGCAATTTCTGGTTAAAATCAGAGAAAAAAAACACCTCTCAAACTGGATCTGATTGCTAAAAACCTCCCTAGAGAACACACTCCTGTAGGAAATATGAAATCTTAACTCAGATACCTTCCCTGCTATTCTGTAGCAGGTGAGTTGCTTGATAAGCAGAATATTTACAATGCAGCAACGGGTCCTTTTGAAATTGCTCCGGCTGTATACATAATGATACCTGTAACATGCATTAGAATAGCTGAATCATTATTAGCCCAAAAGGAGGATCATTCTAGAGCCCAATTATAAGTGCATTTGTCATGTGATGTATGAGAAGCCCAGGATACAGTTTCACGTTGACTTCAGAAGTAAAATCCCATTTATGAAGATCCAGACAATGCTACTGCATTTTTCTTTTACATCCCAGCCTGTCACTCTCTCACTCAGGACATTACAGACTTTTTGTGGGGCCATACTAGAAACATGATGAAAAAGAAAGTTTAAAACTAGTCCTTGTGGGGGTATGTCATAGTTTCAAGCCAGGACAGGGTATGAAAGGAGATGGCTTTCATGCAGATGCAGTGCATGCACAGGCTAATGGAGCAGAGAAGATTGTGAACTGGCACTGGGGGAAAGCAGCAATGCAGAGGAACTTGGGATGTTGGCCTCATTTCTGAAGGCAATATGTTATGAAGCTCTACCTCTAGGCTCCAAGAATCTAAACCTAGAATCTATTTGATGCAGTTGTTCTCTCTCTTTTTTTTTTTTTTTTTTTTTTTTTTTTTTTTTTTTTTTTGGAAAAAAAAAAAAAAAAAAGAAGAAGAAACCTGTAAAAGGCCTATACGGTAAAGAAAAATGTTTCTGATTTCCAGACCTGCTGGACTGGATATCAGCTACTATTTTTTACAGTGTTGATGATTATCACCTTAGCTGAAGAGGTTATAAGTAGCTTCTTCCACCTGGATTTTAAAGGATTTAAAATTCTGTGGAGTGGCACTTTTTAAGCTCTGAAGTAATCACAGTGCAAAGTTACTTAAACATGTATTAGCAAAAAGGGAGTTGAAGGTGTAGAGTTTAACATTTTATCAAGCTGGAGTTGGCAAAATCACAGGCTTGCATCTAGATCTGAAAATATTCTTGTTTTTGGAAGTCTAGACATGTCTTTCCCCAACTCTCACTTGGGTTATGTTGCATTTGGTAGCCTTATTTGAATCTCCTGAATCTACACAAAAAATCCTTAACATTACTTATTATTGCATGTGATTGGGTTGCTAACCACACCAGTTAGTATCTGCGTTCTCTCAACAACACTGCATCTTACCATCTTGTCACAATCAGCTTTTCCTTCATTTCTCAGGACTAATGAGACTGTACTATATATGATACTTGTACTTTTGGCAGCATAATGGGATCTGTATCAGTATGATGTGTTTTATTCACAATGCTTTCAGGTCTATTAAACACCTCATCAAATTCTTCAAAAATATTCTTTGCATCCTGTTCTGTAGACGGGTTATAAGCCTGTCTCAACAGCAGCACTTTCAGATAGCTCTTCAAACCATAACAAACATTTTCTATTCCCTTGCCCTCTGCTGCCTAATGTTCATGGCATACGCAAATGTATGGCAACCATGACACCCAGACCCCTGGAAAGAAACCCACCTTAATAGCTCGGTGCCAGGCACGTGATATTAATAAGAGTTATGAAAAGTTTACTTTCCCCAACTCCGAGTATGGGTCAGTAGCTTCTGTTTCCAATGGATTAGCTGTGGGGTAGTCATCCAAACTGAACAAAACTTCCAAGTCTATTAACTTTCAAATGCAGAAACTTCCGTCCCTCTGATTGCTTATGTTTATTGGCTGTTGGGCTTTCGTTGAGGAAATACTGGCAAGGACATATGTTCTTTTACAGGAGATGAGGGAAATGCAAAGAAATATTTGATGTTTTAATTCTTCAGAGAAGAGCCAATTTAGAAGAAATCATTACAAAAGGGAAAACAAAGCAACAGCAGCCATGAAAATTTTGGCTTCTTAAATTCTATTCCAGGCCTGACACATTTAACTTTTTTTGAGGGGAATCTGTTCAAGACGGAAGGTCTCCTCCCAAATAACCTGCTGCAGAATGACTTGCTCTTCTAACCCAACATATTTAATGGCTGGTGAATCTCTGGAAATGTAGACAGTGAACCAGTCCTGTCTTTTTCCCCGTTGCTGGCTGAAGAGCAGATTGCAAGGTGTATTACACACAAATGCATTGCATATTCAGTTATTTTGACATTCAAATCCAATTTTGGCTTTTATCACCCATACTTTTTTCCAAATTGGAGCAACCAACAATATGTAAAATATTTTCTGATAGAAAACTCCAGAAAATACTACAACTTAGAAAAATAAGACGTAGTTCAGTATCAAAATATGGTTTTCAGGAATTTCTGCTTGTCTTTGAAAGTTCTCTTATGTTCTGACTTACATCCTTAGCCCCTGTATACCTTTTTGAGGTCTGATCTTAAGAGATATGCTCAGGGCCACACACCAAGACATTAACACAATGAGAAATTGATCCTCAGTTTCTCACATACTGTGCCAACAGTCCCATCCCCACCTCTTCATTTGTCATAGTATGCAAGTCGTTCCTGTCAGCCCTAAAGTCCCTCCTTATCACTCCGTATACAGAAAATCTCCAGTTCTATTGTATCTGGGATCCATCATGGCCAACCTTTTGGCCCTGTGCAATTTTGCTTAGTAACCTTTACTGCCGACTGTCAAAGATTTGAAAGACAGCACTATCTTGTGTGCCACACATTCATCACAGGCTTTTAAATAGTCCAGGTGAACTGCAGCAAACCACAAACCAAACGCGTATACAACATCTGCTATGGTCATTGTTCTTTTCTGGACTTTTCTTCTTCTCTCTCTGTTTTTTTTTGTGGGTTTTTTTTGTGGGTTTTTTTTTTCTTTTTTTTTTTTTCCTTCTTGTGCTGAGTGGTTCATTAGTGTATGACAAAGACATAAGACCAACAAAACCATAAGCACGGGCTGTTGCCTTCATACATCTGCCCTATTTGACTTTCTAGAGTTAAAAACTTTTTAATGAGGATGTTCTTTTTGTAGAAAAATTATAACTCTGACTCGAGCAGACTGTGTGGGTGCAGATTGTCTTTGGAAGATCAAAAAACATGACAAGAAATGTCAGGGCTAAAGAGTCAGTTTATGGCTTCTGATGCTAAAACTGATAGCTATTTAATCACTACTCAGTCTGTGGAAACCAGGAATTATAGGTAAACTATGATAGCTTAGGAAAACTTGGTTTAACGTTCAATAATTTGACCTCTGTGAATGATTTTAGAGTCAAGAATACGTAGAAGTGTGTGCTAGAAGAGGAGAGGGAGGAATTCAAAGAAAAATAAGCTTTAAGAAAGCATTAACTAACTCTCTCTTTTCTTCTCTGAATCCCCAGTGAATAGGGATTTCAGAAGGGGAGAGGAACTTTATCCCTGCTCTGGACTGAATTTGTAACTGTTTCAGAAAACTTTCCCACTACATTATTTTCCTATTTGTTTCTCTGACATCAGAGTTGATGATATTTTAGGCAGGTAAATATAGGCACAGGAAAGAAAGATTCCTTCTGTCTCTTGATGTGTTGAAATCCAAAACAAAGTTAGGATGGAGCTGAACCAGTCAGTCACGTAAATCTTGTCTGGAAATTCAAACATAGGTTGAACACATGCACACACATATGCTATTAGAACAATTCTCTAGGAAAATAAGCAAAAACCCAACTTACTTTCTGTTTCTCAGGCATTCTAGAAATACTTTAGACACTTTGCTCCTTCGACATTTGTATGTGCGTGCAGAGAGGGTAACTACAAAGAGCATCAGGTAATCAAGCACACATCCTTGACTCTATAATGAGTTTTTCCACCAGCACTTGGACTTGGTGAAAGTCAAACCTAAGTCTTTTCTCTTCTCTCCAAGCAGGGCATGAAGCTGCAGTTTCAGTGCTCAAAGCTCCCTGGAGCAGCTCAGCCAGGGCCTGAGAACTAACAGCAGTGGTAGAGGTGGTAAAAGTGGTAAAGGAAACATATGGGCAGATGTGGGGAGGAGCACTGCACCACAGCAGCCTGACACCCCGTTAGAGATCATAGGGTAATGGAGATCTGCTGACACTGTATAACATCTTTCTGCTCTCTCAGAGCCTGCCCCAATCCCTGCTCTGGAGGAGAAGGAAAGACAAAGATGCTGGTACTGCCAGTAAATATTTCCCAGACAATAGAAATTCTTAATTCTGGACCAGAATTAGCTACTTAGCAACAAACACCTTAGTGACTTGTGATCAGACTAGGGAGGAAAATAAACCCACATACTAATAAGCCAGGTATTCTGTACATGCAAAATAATTTAATTAAAGTATATTTTATGCTATAGAAAAATAGTTATGGAAAAAGACTCGACTCATATGCAGACTATGTATATACATAGAGGCAATACATGTTGTGTATGAACAGTATAACATAAAATTAGCATAATTAGCCATCTTAATTTTTTTCTGACATTTCACAATATCTCACAGATGGATCTCTCAGGTTTTCTTTTTCTGTTGTTGTCTATTTCTGTTTAAAACTTACATGCATCTTCTACTGGTTTCATGAATCTCTCAGTCAAATTCCAGTGTGTTTTTTAAAGCTTTACATAACAAATATATGTCTATGAAGGCTGCTTTTCTCCTTTCATTTTTAAAAAAATTTTCTTCCATGTTTATCTCTACCTTCAAGTGAAACAGAAAAGAATATGTTCATAAAGACAAAAATTCCATTGTTTATACTGATCGGCACAGGCTAGGCAATGAGGGGGAAAAAATGATGCATCTGTTGAATACAAATGAAGACAGCAGGTTGGTGTGTGAGTACTTAGGTTCTGAAGCTACTTGTCATTTGCTTTTAGTGGATGAAAGCTCACTCTCTTTTCCCCCCTGCCCCCCTTGGGACAAAGTTATCAAAAACATGGTGACTTCAGGAAGGTGACTTTACATGAAATTGCAAAAGCTGATGCATACAAAACCCAGCCTTTACCAGTCTGAGGCACCTCAGACCGAAGTTTACCAACAATTTTGTTTTAAACAGTGCCTTTTAGCTGCTGTTAAAGAGCCTTGAAAACTCCTTGCATGACGTTGCTAACGACAGGGAACCGTGTGCCGAAGCCTAGAATTAGTGCCCTTAAAGGGTTTATTATGATGGCAAAACCAACTGTTAGGAGAGCTCCCCTGTGCCCAAAAGGTCTATATTGTGCTTCAGCAAAGCAGGGGGTTTCACAATAAATTGTGAAAATTGGAAGGAGAAGAAGAGGAAAAACCCAGCACCCCAGACTTCAAACAAATCTGGCTCTCCATTTTTCTTCCGAAGTGTTGAACGATACATGACGTCATGTGATGTGTGGTAATTCCCCCTTCTCTATTTTGAAGAGAATAAATGGGTTCTATTTCTGAGAAAATGTGTTAAAGCCAAATTTTACTCTCAGTTACCCTGATGTCAATCCCAAGCAACAGCAATTCAAATGCAATTCCTCTGGATTCACACTGATGTAAGGGAGAACAGAATGTAGTGCTTGAAAAAGCAGCTGTCACCTTATGGAAAACTTTATGAAATATCTTATTTGGAAACAAACGTTCTTCTGTGCAGTCTATTTCCCTGTACTTCTTTTCTCTCATTCTTTCTATCTGAAGACAGTTCTTTAAAACAGAATCACTGTTGTTTCTTAAGAATTTATCTGCTTCTGCACTTATTCCCCACCTGACATCATAATCCTCTGTTTGTGACATAATAATAATTTTCACAATGGCCAGTTGAGACACTACAAGCTGGGCTTAAAATCTGATCCGAAAAATGCTTTTTACTCTGGTATCTTACATAACGTCATATCAACTTTCAGCTCAAGAGATAATAATTTCAACCAAGTGACATCAATTAAGCTTTCATACAAGGGAGTGGTACACTTGATATAACTCCCTAGAGATAATTCCCTCTGGAGTTTACAGTTTTATGATTTGACCTTTAGAAATATTTCCACTCTCTGTCCAATGCTTGGTTATGCAAGTCTAATGATTTTGCTGAAGTAGAAAACATTACGTATACAATTCAGTCCAGTCTCCCACAGGAATTAAAAGTTGCAACAAGCTGAAGCCTAAGAAAAAGAAAATCAAATGCAAAATACTTCTCATGAATTGTTTCAATGAATTTCAGATACCATAATGATTTATGAGAATAAACTGAAAAGCAACAACCATCTTGACAGGTGCTGAGTGAGTATCCTTCTAAAGTTTGCAGTCTTATGTTTGAGGATACAGTTTCATCCTGTATTTTTGCTCTGCAATTCAGTGGTTTCTCTGTTCATCCTACCATCTTTGGCAGCTTTAACTGGAGTTATTCATAGGTTTCAAATTATGCACATGCTTTGCTGGATCTGCATCCATGTGTGTTGAAATTTTGTTATGGGTAGGATAGCCAGCACGATCCATCACTAGGGAGAGCCAATTTTGGGGTTTTTTTTAGCACACTTCAGACTTTAAAAAAGGACATCCAGAAAAAATAATAATCTAGAGGAACAGGTTATCAGATGCTGGGTAGCCTGAACCTTCTCTTCCTGTCAGCTGAAAACACTTGAAAAATGGCAGACTATGCCTAAACTCAAGCCTGATGACTAACTCAGACAGATGCAGGATCAAGATTTCTAGATTGTCCAAGTTTCATCTTTAAGTAGACTATTATACACAGATTTGAGCTGTATTTTCTTTTTAAACAAGTATTAAACTCTGAATTGTTTAAATTACTAGATTTAAATGTGTTTGTTTCTTTAATAGATATTTCTAAGTAAATCACTTCCACAAATATTTTGCTGTTTTCAAGACACTAAACATACAAACCAACAGGTGGAAGAAATAAACTACTATTTTGTGAATATTTTCTACTGCAATCTTTATCTAAAAGTCATTATATCTCATTAAAGAGCCCAGAAGTTCCCACCCTTCCACAAGTTTTATCTTCCTAAGTCAAGAGAAATCTGTCTGGTGATGGAGTTATTTTCCTCTTGGTAAAATGTCCTGCTATGGGAAAATGTTCCATCTGGACTGCCCAGCTATAGAACTGTAAAAGTAAATTTCTCTGTGCTATCATCTCCTTGAAAGCCATGTGCACACAAGATGAGTCTCTTACACTGTAAGATGGATCTCTGATGACATGAATTAGTATATAGCATGTGTTGCTTTGGAAAACTTTGTTTAATATTGAACACTGGTTGATGATACTCTCCAGTGATATCGCATTACAAAACTGATTATAAAAATACCGCAACCACATTATGGATAAAGTTATCCATTCTGCTTGCCACACCAATGCCTTACCATGGAAATCCATCCTAGATTTATTGACCGCAAATTATTGTATATGTGAAATAAATTAGTTGGAGAAAGAAGCATATCTTTATGGCTTTCAGCACATCTCCTGTAGAAACAGCATGAAAAATGCAAAGCCTATTTCACTAATCTCTTCCAACATATTGCATGTGCAACAGCCACTGCCTCAAAAGCCATATTTCTTTGCTGATCATGTTTTCAAGGCTCCTAAAACACAACTTTCAAACTATAGTTTAATAGAGACTGTTAACTTGTTTGCTTCTTTGTATGTTTCTTTTTTAACATGTTATATAGTTCAATTACTGGAAAGGATAACTTTGAGATGGTTACTGTTGTTGTTGCATGAAATTGATCTGGGCTCCAGCCAAATGCAAGTCTCATTCTCATTAAGACAGAGACATTCAGAGGAAAATTAAGACCCTTCTAATGAAATACTCTGGAGGATTAAGTTTCAAGTGGCAGGACACATTACCTTATTTATCTAGTTGTGCTCACATGACTTGCTAGGCCAGCAGTTATGACAAACGTTCTTTGCCCAACCTATTTTCAAGACTATTTCCATTAAAAGTAACATGATTGAGTACACTGCTTTGCTCATAGTTGAGATATGCTTCAATGTTTATATCAAACCAATTAAACTGTGTTGTTTTAAAGCAATAAAAATGGTTCTGTAATTGCCACATGTTCTTCTCTGCCACTTTCAAGTCTGGAGACGGGGAAATAGTTTGCAAGCTTTCTGTGCATGTTATTTCATCCTCACGCATTTGACCTTCTAATTTTTTTCTTGTGTTGATTTGCATGGTAAAATATTCTAGATCCTTTTTGTGTGTGTGACTAGTTTTCACTGTCTTTTTCTAACATTTAGAATAAAAAGACCTATACTGATTATTATTGCTGTTGCTGTTTTAAGCATTTTTCTTGCTTATTCATGATCAGGCAAAATCACTGACCAGCTAGGTTAAAACACTGTAGATGCACACAGTCATGCCATTAACATACACTTGTTGGCACTTGAAAAATGTGGTATGTGATGCTCTCTGACACATCTGCTCTTGTGCAATATGTACCATCATCTCCATAAGCATGTATTAATTTTGAGTGCATCCATCTGAAGCAAATTTAAAAGCCTGAATTTCAAATAACGGGTGTCCTGAAAAATCATAGAAAGATATATTTGAAGATCTCTTGGAAAGCAATATTGGTGAGTTTAAAGCTGGGGAATCAAACTATTAAAAATTCTGTGCTATTGGATCTCAGTATGCAAGTAGACAAATAAGAAAGGCTCAATATGAGCTGTCAATGTGCACTCGCAGCCCAGAAAGCCAACTGCATCCTGGACAACATCAAAAGAAGCAAGGCCAGGAGGTTGAGGGAGGGGATTCTGCCCTTCTACTACATTCTGATAGGACCCCACCTGGAGTATTGTGTCTAGCTCTGGGCCTATTGAAGTGAGTCCATAGAAGCATCATGAACATGATCAGAGGGCTAGAGAAGCCTCCTCTCTTACAAAGACATGCTGACAGAGTTCAGCCTGGAGAAGAGAAAGCTCCTGGAAGACCATGTAGTGACCTTCCAGTACTTCAAGAGGGCCTACAGGAAAGATGGGGAGGGACTCTTGATCAGGGAGTTAGTTATAGGATGAATACTAACAGTTTTAAACTGAAAGAGGGGAGATTTAGACTAGATATCTGGAACAAATTCTTTAGTGCGAAGGTGGTGAGACACTGGAACAGGTTGCCCAGGGAAGTTGTGGATACCCCATCCCTGGAAGTGCTCAATGACAGGTTAGATGGGTCTTTGAGTAACCTAGTCTAGTGGATGGTACCCTTGCCCATGGCAGGGGGAATGGAACTCAATGATCTTTAAGGTCAATTCCAACCTAAACGATTTTATGATTCTTTTCAGTACCTGAAATTACATGGAACATTTTTCTCTGTGGACTTTTGGTATCTTCTGTGAAGCATTTTCCTTTGCATTCATGTAAGCTAGAGCACCAAAGTCTGGTAAGAGGTATAAGCAAGATATGGAATGATTTGGCACATGGAATTACCTGCAAGGCGGTCAGGAGTATTTGGTCACAGTAAGTGGGATGTAGCAAACTCCTTTGATCATTAGGAGTGATTAGTGCCATCAACAGTGATAGTGACATCAATTACCATTGTTACAATGGTAATGCCTGCATAGAAACACCTCTGGATGTATGGAAACAGACTGGGGAGAAAAACAGGTAGCTGAAATACAAAAAATCTTAAAACTACTCAATGTTTTGAGGCTCAGGATGAATTCTGAGAAACAGGGCTGTGTGACTGTGAGTTGCTACACATCATCTGACTGTGTTAACACTCAGTCTATCAGTGCATGCTAAAAATGTGTGAACTCATACCTCTGTCACCAATGGAAAAAGCACCCATGGGGTATGCTTCTTGTCCTCCACTGCACAGTAACTCTATTCATTGCTGAAGCCTTACTCTTCAGTGCAGCACATCACAGAAACAGTTCTAGTTGGAGAATTCTAGAGAATTCTGAGAAAGGAATTGATAAACCTAGTGAAGTTATTTGAGTTTAGAGGCTCTTTATATGATGGGGAAAGAAACTGAAGCTGTTCCCAGAGAATTTTATGATTAGTAACTGCATTAACATTCAAGCTGATATTTGTACTATATCCCGTACATTCTCTCAGAGAAAAAAATCTGAACTAGTCAAATGATGAGAGAAACAGAGATACAGAGGTGAAAACACTTTCCTATGAAATGCTATAAATTCAGTCCAATATGTGTATTAAGTACACTGGACTATCTTTTGTCTTTGAGAGATCTCAGTTTAACAGAGGAAAG
This sequence comes from Pedionomus torquatus, assembly GCA_013398155.1. Lineage (NCBI taxonomy): Eukaryota > Metazoa > Chordata > Aves > Charadriiformes > Pedionomidae > Pedionomus > Pedionomus torquatus. The sequence goes on along the minus strand of VZRU01015657.1, from coordinate 435,608 downwards.
CACAATGTCAGGATACATACCTGTAAAGGAGAGGATGGATGCCAATACTGTGCTTCAGATCTACTTAGAGACAGAGTGAGAGAAAAAAGGGAAAGAGGGCATATGTTTTTATTAGCTGCCATATATTATTTTACAAACAACCTATTTTCATGGACCTTATTGGACTGCAAACTCTACTTCTCTCCCTCTCAAGTGCCCAGCTTTAGGCAGCAGAGACCTGATAGCAGATATCTGCAATCCTAGAGCAGTAAATGGAAGGCTTTGAACTCATTTACTTGCATGAGATAAATAACTTTACGAGACACGGTTAATGGCATACTTATCTTGTGCACAAGTGGAAGAGTTGGCTGTGATCCACTTCCGATTTCAAATTTTTACTACTACAGCTAGTATCAGACAAAAGCTGTTTTCAGGAACCAGGAAAATTGTGTTAGAGAGAACAGCAGGATTCTGCCTCCTTCACGGCAGTTGGGAGTTACTGGAAGCACTGTAATTTCATTTCAGCAATTTATGTTAGGACACCTTCTCAGTCAGAAGAAACTCTTTGCTATGCATGTGTAAACCAGAATACCAGCAGTGTCTGGAAAAGGACAGGTTAATGTTATGAAGCTGATAAATAAGTAACACAAACTTCAAGTCACAACAGCCAATAATATGGGTTACAGATCTGTCGGTCAGCTAAGGAATCTGGCCAAGACAGATGGCGTTTACCATTTAAAGAGTTTTCTAGTACTTTTTCTGGGACAACGGTTCACACGACAAAGAATTCTGTCATAACACTGATTGTCAAAAGAGAAACAAAAATTGCACAAGCAGAGGGACTGTCTTATGCTGTATTACCAGAAGGTGATGCATCTACAACACAGCTTAGTGAATGGGACAAGATTTACTGTATACACTGCTATATCTATGCTGCTTCTTTCTATGTATTGAAAAGGTTGTCATTCTTCAGAGCATAATAGACTCCTTTCAAAAACTAGCTTAGCTTCACCATTTTTTTTTTTTTTTAATGAAGAACATTTCACACACACCCCATTTCAGCTGTTTTTCAAAAGTGAGGATATTTCTCTGATGTCTCTTGGAACATGAGAAATCTCATCACTTCAGGGGAAAAGAAAATAATATGTAGATTGTCTGTTTCTACTATGTTTCTACCGTTCTGTATTTCTGCTCTGCATTTCTACTGACCACTGTTGAACAGCCTCCAGGGCTGGGGAGGCAAATGGTTAAAAGAATCAACAACGAAGAAATATCTCTGTCTTCTAGCTACATTCATTGGAACCAGAGCTGAGTTTCTCTACAAAGAAAATTCTTTAAGTAATGATAGAAATTTAATCACTGTTTTTGTTAGAGGAGGGCTACAGAGTTTTAGAAAAATTTCAGCCTTTAGTTATCTGTGTTTAAAATTTATATTATATAGGCTTTCTGTGACATATTTTTAGATGCAGACTAAAAGCTATGTCAACCATTTGCTGACTCTATGGGGACGTGGCAAGATGGAATACTACTGTAAGGTGATGTTTCTATGTATCATCTTAATGCAATGAATAATAGTAATTAATAATGTATATCACAGAAAACTGATTTCTTGAGTAAAAGCTGTCTTACAGTATTACTTTGGGGGAAAAAAAAATTAAAAAAAAAAAGGATAGTTTATCCATTTGCTTGTGGAGATGGCTCTGGGATATGGACATCAAAAATAGCAGGATTAGAGGGTTGATTCTATTTACCCTGGGGAGAAATAATGCACCTGCCATATGCAAGAAGAATAGTCTTAACAAGGAACTGAGATACCTGAGAAGAAGACTGAACACATCAGCAGAATGATCAAAGTGGTGACAAATAGTGCCATCAGTATATGAAAAAAAACCCATCTAATCACTTCTGATTTTTGAGGGTAGAGGTAGAGGCCTCCTCTCAGCCATCATAGAGCTTTTTTCTCTGCCATGAACAACATGTATATTGCAGTTACATATACCCAAAATCCCATGAGAATAAAGGAATCACATGAACTACTGGAGCCAAAAAAATATAGAATAACTGTGAGCCAGTACAGCTACACTTGAAGGAAGTAGCTGAAGGAGGACTTGGCTTCACATAAAATGTTCCCACCCTACACAGTGAGACTCACAAGTCATTTGAACATCTGAGCAAGAACACAAAACTTTTAAAAGTGGGGGAGGGTTTTTCAGTATAAATATAGAAGAAAACCAACTTTTTAAACTTTGGCAGAATAACTACTAGTGATGTCTGAGTTCATATATTTTGATTGCTTAAGTCGTGCCTAAATTTTTCCTCCCAGCATTGTCTTGGGGTAGTAAAAGTCAATTTTGGAGTGAAAACAGTTACTCCCCTAGCATGCATCTAAGAATAATGCCAAGCAAAGTGCATTTCAAGAAGGTGGAATTCATAGTGCTCTCTGCCTGCTTCCCCTACCGTCTTCTTGGCTACATCTGAATATACGTCCCTGCTACCACTGAGCTGATGTAGCACCAGCAGCTAAAAGATGGGCAATGAGAGGTCTCAGTGCACTGCAGTTATTCTCCAGATATACCGTACACTCATCCCAGGAATATCAGATTTATTATGCAAGTTAGAACCAAAGCACAGCACACTCTCATTCAAACTGTCCTTCCTGAGAAAAATGGATTCACAGAACACTTCTAAAATAATAGTTACATTTATTATACACATATTAAATGACAAGACAGAGAGAATGACATAAGAGACTCTAGAGGAAAGCAGAAGCCTGGACCAGTGCATCACCTGGAAAATCCTTCTAACTTACGGACTTTTTTCCAGTTTATCCAGAAAAAGAGAAAACATACACAGAGGCCAGGGACTAAATGATATATTTCTTTAGGCTGTACATAGCTGGTTTATATAACACAAGTTGTACATCTATGCTATAGACAACACTAAGACCTGCCCAAGTAATATTTTGCTTTAGAAAAACAAAATAAAATATTAGGCAGTCATGTCCAACATCTCTGAGCTGCTGGAATTTTGAAAAGAAACAGAGATTGTGGCCCAAATCTGAATAACCATAATGCAATTTCTGTACAATAGACATAACATATCCAGTGGAGACCTTAACACAATTAGGTATATTTGCAGATTATAATAAGGCTGAAGTCATCACTAAAATGCCTGATACAAAAAAAAGGTTTCCCAAGTTCCCCCCAATGTTAAATCATACAGGGATATTTTGTGATAAATCTTGCTGCCTAAGTTAAACTGCACAAAAGCATCTAATGGCTATCATAGAGAAGCTTAAAGAAACCCATCTGAAACTGATGAGTTTATTTAAAGACCCGGTAATACATAGCTACTATGCCAGAAAGCATAAACCTAATTTTTTTCTATGAAGGTTCTAAGTAAGGCTCTGGCAGAGTCTACTTACAGTAGTGTGATTGAAAATGATCAGCACTGGCTCATGCATCATGCTAACCACACTAACCACTAACCAAAAATGGGTTCCAGTCTGCTCAAAAGGAGGCATTGACCTTAAGCAATGGAAATAAGAAGCCTCACATCCTTCTTTCTAACTCTTTTTATGCCCTTTTAAAATTAAATTGGTCAGACATTATTTACTGCTATCAGAAGGGGATCTGGCAAACCATTCCAGTGTTTGAAAGCCTGGAAATGATTATTTTTTCACACTCAAAACTATACTTTCAAACTGATAAAAAAGTGAGAAAGATTTAATAACTAAAGTAACACTGTCTGGGCAAACATGCAATAGGACAATGTCTATTACTAGATTATGGAGCTGTCAACACATGAACAAACTCATCAGGTCTCAGGTTAGATGTGGACTGAGATTGCCAGAGCTACATCTGAGATAACACTGTGGAATACCATCAAAGTTACCAGCACGCAATGTCAGGATCAGAATTTTCCAAGAGCTTTTCAAGGGAGACTATTCAGTCCTAGATGGGGTTTGATTTAAGAGAACCAGCCTGGCAAGTGCTAAGGTGTTACAGGAATGTATATTCAGAAGGACATGTAAAAGTCATTTTACAGCCCAAAAAAGCACCTTAGAGGAAGGGCAAAAATACTTTATAACAACCCAAAGTGAACAGTGAAATAAAGAACATTGGCAGGAATCACCACATGAGCCAAAACTAAGTGAAAGAGTGATAAAGTCATGCTAATGATAGAGGAAAATCAGCACCTTGAAGGAAAGCAGACATAGATGATATTGTTTAAATTGGCAAGGACAAACATACTTGTGTTAGAATATAAAACTGACTCCCTAGAGATTACTTTAGCAAAAAATACTGCAGCTAAACATGTAGCCATATGTACTAAATCTCTTTTTGCTAAACCAGCTCTACTTCTAATAGAAATCTATTGCATAGTAAATTCTGTCACAGATGAGCTAATGCTATTTTAAGCAGTTTTAATACAGGTTTAGAATTAATTGATATTATCCCTACTGTTATAGGTAAATTAGAAAATGGTGCTGAAATGAAAAAAAATCCAAAACACAAAACGATAAAACAAAACCAAAAAAGCCTCAGAAAAGATCTGTGGAGTCACGCTCTTAATGATGCTAACTGTGACTAACTTGTGGAGTGCTACCAATGAATCTGACACGGGGTCCTATTTGTTCCACAGAGAAAAGAAAACATTAATAGAATGTCAGATGCAACACTAAAAGTATAGAGACAGTTAAGAAAAAACAAAACGAATTTGACCTGGTGCCACCAAGTGAAGTCACCATTTTATGAAAATGAAGTGAGAATAAATGGTCACCAGTGACATACTTTGGTTGAAACTGTCACTCCAAACTGACATACTGAAGAAAGGGTAATATCTTTACAAAGCTGGATAGACATTTAAAAAGGTCACTTCCCCTAAGGAAGTGTCACTTGGGTAAGAGTTGCAGTAAATTGACACAGCGAAACCTGTGGGCATGGCATAACCAAAAATAAATGGGACTGATGGTCCCAATGGGAAGGCATGAAGATTTCTAGGAAAGCATGTCAGAAGCTGCTGGTCACTTTAGAGCATTTACAACTAATGAATAAAATATAAGTGAAAAAGTGGTTATAAATATTTGAAATTCTGTATTATGCAAATGATTTTTTTTTTTTTTTGCTTCACTGTGAAAAGAAGACATTATAAGTCTTATCAAATGTCTGTTGAAATAATGCTAAGTTATGTGGTGTCCCATACAATTAGTACTGCTTGATTAAAAAACTTAGGAGCTAAATCATAGAATCATAGAATGGTTAGAGTTGGAAGGAACCTTAAAGATCATCACATTCCAACCCCCTTGCCCTGGGCAGGGACACTTCCCACTAGACCAGGTAAATGATGCACAACTTACTCAAATTTCTGGATTCTGAGAAATTTTGGAGGAATAGGGCAATAAGAAAGTCATAAAAGATCTAGGACAATATCCTCATTTCTCTTCTCTTGCCCATATGAAAGAGTTTTATGAGAAGCACAAAAAATAGATGAACACACTCAATTTCTTGGCTAAAACATTAGCAGCAGAGGAGCCTGAGCAACATGAAAATAAAAATCTTTTAGGTCCAGAAAAAACATTTAACCTTTATTAAAAAAAAAAAATATATCTAAATAGTTTTCCTACACCTTTTTAAACATCAGAAATACTTATTGAAAAATGCTACCCTGACTTGCCTTTCCAACTCCTTCTATAATTTGTTTTCCCAGTTGTCTTCCTGTAGCATGAACTTCACCAGGATGAGCTTCTTCGTGTAGGATGAATCAGCTGCTTCTCGGATTCCCACTCACAGGTATTACTACATGCAGATAATGTAGATAGGGTGGAGTGTTGCCTCTGATATTCCTAAGAATGAATTTTCAAGTCCGTAAATTAACACAAAAGCATCTCCCCACATATGGTTAGAGTTGATTCATATGCTACTTGCAGGCCTTTCATTCAGTCTCATATAAAAGGCTATGTCTCATCTTCTAAAAAAAAAAAGGTTTGTAGTTCAAGAGTCTAAAGTGTGCTCGTATGCTACTTCCATCATCAGAAGAGGATCAGCCATGTTATAAACACAGCAAGGGCAATTATTCAGGTAGCAGTTTCTTCAGGTCATCTAGCTGGAGTTTTATCCTGCTGCGAAAAATCACTGATGATCTTTTATTTTTGCTTCTTTCGATCATTAAATAACAAATTCTCCGCATTCTTGTGTTCTGTAACCAGGCTTTTTAAAGTGTATTTGCAGTTGATCTGGTTACAGTTTAGTGTGTGTGTGTGTGTGTGTGTATCATACTTGACAATCATTTACCAAGTAGTATATTGAAGATGAAACCAATTGTATTTCATTTACTGGGTAGCACCTTACTCTTCTCTTTACTATCTGGACACAAAAAATTCCACCACCGTAAATGAGTGGCATTTGTGTAGAGTACATATGTCAAGAACTGCTGCCCTGGCAGTGGTGTTTTACCACTTCAGTACTTTTACTGATTTCTTACCCATCTCAGCTGGGATTTCCATTTTTCCATGGGGATTAATTTTGCAGTCATAAAATCTCTGTTTCATCATGATTCTTTCTTTGTTATTTTCACACTAATATGATATCTTGGAAGGGAAATGTTAACAGAGCTAACTAATGAATTAAAAAAATCTCTATGTGAAGACAACTTCAAAGAATTGTTCAGTGACTAACCATTACCTCCTTTTATTAACCTCTCAGTCAGTCTTCTTGCTGGAGAAGGAAGCTAAGATGACCTCTCATATATTTATGCTGCTCCCATTTTTGTTCAAATCTTTCTAATATCTACTGTACAACTGTGCTTCTCCCTCAGAGCTTCTTTTATTCTACTTTTGACAGGTAAATGCAACCTAGAGAGAGGCAGGTCAGGTGGGTAAAACAGATTTGGTATTCGGTGGATGAAGCCTGAATTGAGGATTTTAAGCTTCTCATGCAATCCTTAATGACATTTTTGATTCTAAGGAATTGATTTGACAAATCTCAAATCAAGGCTGTAGGTGTCTGAATTTTCACAGCTGAGTAAGAAGAGTGTTTTCCTTTGGGAGGGGGACTAGGTACTGCTGAGATGCTGACAATTTTTCCCATTGCTTTGGATAATAGGAGCATTTCCAGTTGCCACCAGTAACACAAACAAACAAACAACCCCACAAGCCAAAAATGTTATCCAACTTCTGTTGTTCTGACTACAGAAGTTTTGACAGACTTGTTGTTTGCTCAAATTATCATCAAAAGAGTGTTCTCGTATAGCACCAGAAGACAAAAATAAAATCAGCATATTTGTTACAAATTCATGTTTCTTACATTACATCAAGTTGAAGCACTGTCTGCTTTTGATTGCTGTGTTTTGCTCTCAGTTTCATGTTTGCTTTGGAACACAAGCTCTACAATGCCTTTGATGCCAAATGGATGGCAGGTGTAATGCATGTGTTCTGCCCCAACAGCGAGCAAACTAGAGACCTTGTTTGATGAAATAAAGAGACTTTTATATGGGTAGTGATGAGACAATGTTTGCTTGAATTCCCACGATGCCCTTGAGGAGATCAGTGTATGTTGCATTGTGGGCTTGTTGGCTGTAGTGTGAAATGGAGGGTGGCTCTTCCATGGGGTCTAGGAAGGCTGGTGACACCAGTTTCTCCCTGCTTGGTCTCCATGCAGTCAAGAATCAAGATGGTTGTAGCTGCTTACTGGGAGAGATAAGGAAAGAAATTTCATGATGTGCGAATGACTATAGAGGCAACCCTTTTCTGCCCGTGTTTGTAAATGAGATCATGCATACAGCTTAATGGGATCCTCAAACACAAGCAAAAGGATTGCACAACTCATGTTGCAAATGAGTATCTGCCTGCAAAGCAAAGACACACAGGCCATGTCTGCCATAGCTGGATTAGTATTCACTGACCTTTTGTGCTTTTCCTGATCTGAAAACTCCCAGTTTACTTGACATTTAGTCTAACTTTAGCTCTGTCTCCACACAAACCCCTGCTTTTAACTTGTGCTGGCTCATCCATAAAAAAGGACAGAAGCTAAAATTCAGATAAGCAGAAACTCAATATTCTTTAACAGGGCCAATTTATGATGCTGATACAGAGAAGCTCCTCTCAAGTCAGCTATTGGGGTCACGCAGGTGCTCAGAGATAATGATGAATCACGGAGGGAGAACTGGTGAGGTGATGTGGCTCACCGCTGTGTTGAGAATCACCCAGCATGTCATCTAATTAGGTTATCAGCTTAGCTCTGAAATGACATGCAGATAAGCACAGTGCCCAGGTAGACTTAGGATCAAGAATGCTACTCCCCAGGGGGATTTTCACACTCAACCTTGTTTAACACAGATGATGTAAGTGTGATGAAAACCCACACCTAGAAATGATCCCAGGGCTCTAGCCAGGCCACACGATCTTTGCTGGAGTAATATTCAGGATAAAAGTCATCCTTTCACCACAAAACCTTACAAGGGCTGCACTTCTCACATATTTCAGCTCCACTAAAAACAAATGGGCAAAGAATAAATGGGCATTTTGTGCCTTAAGAAAATCTAATTGCAAACCTTCCATAGCCTTTTGAACTGCAGATGAAATATGACCTATTATTTTGCAACTCACTAGGAGTAATAGTAAAGGGTTGATTATACAGTGGCATAGAAGCCTCTGGAGTCAGAAAAGAATACTTGGACCATGCCTGCCATTCAAGGCTACTCAGATGATCAATTCTCCAGGAAACTTCCAAAGTTAGAAATCAGCTCCTTAAGATGTACTAGAAAAGTCTTCCATGATTTATGAGTCATGACACAAAATGTCCTTTATGCCTTGATATTTCATTTTACAATGGTTTTTATTAGGGAACAGTGGAACAAGTCATGACCAAAACTGTAGTCATTAACTCTTTTCTGATCTCCTACCAATTTGGAAAGTGGTGACCACATGATTCATATATATTATGCCAAAACAGAAGCGGCATGAATGTTAAATTATTTGCCATGTTCATAGACTGTCAGATGGGGCAGATAGCCAGCTTTTCAAAATAATCGCAAAGAGATCAGCACAGCTGTATCATATTTTCAGCTTGTACTCCTTTACTACTGAAACCAGCATCCAGCATTCTCAAACCAATTCTCTCTTTGATGAACATGAGTTTCAATTCATATTTCTTCTTGCTTTAAAAAAAAGGGTAAAAAAAAAAAAAGTATGACCCTCTAGTCTGATCTATAATTTCCTCCTAAGCAATATTGTGAAAATGTCACATTTGCAAAGCAGGAATAAATGAAGAAAGACAATAAACAACGGGTGTAGAAGTGCTGCATGGATGACTAGATGAAGGGCCTGAACTAACCATGAGAAACGAGAAGTATGAATTGAGGTGACAATACATAATCAAATTGTCTCTTCAGGGCTTCATATCTCATTGTTCTGCAAAGTGTGTTGAGCTCATGAATGTCTGTCACTAAAGGAAGAAACATTTGCCTTTATTATACCCAAATTCTTTCCATTGCTGTTTATCAATCTGTTAGATTAATGCATGAATTGCTGGTCCCAATTGCCTTGGAAATGCTACACTGCACTCCAAGATTAGAAGTTAAGAAAATGCATTGGCAAAAATGTCACAACTTAATATGACATAATTATATTATTGATAATCTGGAAAACAAATCTATCATTATAACTGTTCCATCATCCACACATCCCAATTAGGAAAAATTCTGTTCCAAGATTTGCAAGACACCCTGCCTCAGACATCTTCAGGTCTGAGTGTATGGCAGGAGACAAGTGGATATGGACAAACAGATGGGGAAAGCAGAAGATAGCAGTGAAATGGTTATGATTAGTGTAATAGTTTCTGAACAATCAATCGGGAGCCTGACACAGGAGCAAAGAAAAAAGCCTTTATTTTATTCTTCCATAAAGGGCTGCATACACCAGAGGACGTTAACAAGATAATTAGGGTAATGATGTAATTAAAAGCAAAACTGGGGTCCCAAAAGATATAGTTTATGATATGGGTGAGGAATTATATTCCATATTATGTTTGTAATATCCAATACAGTCTGGCTTTGTGAGACATCACAAATATTTAAAGAAGATAAATAAATGCCAGCTTCCAGAAGCAGAATTGAACTGTCCCTTGAATAATATATAAAAGAGCAGTGAATTGAGTGAAGAGTTTAACCAGCTTGCAATGACAAGGACAACGACCACCTAATTGCTCCTAAAGGGGCATTTGCCAGACTCTGGAAGTGAGGGAGAGGCAGAAAAGAAGTGGATTCAAGCCAGCAAATTCTCCCTTCTGGAGCAGTTTGCCCACGCTGATGGAAGTGTGCTGCAACTAGTGCGGTGGAATAACAGTGCTCACCCTCCCCAACCAGCAGCCCAGCACTGCATAAGCAGGCCTTTCTGCAGGAAAAACATACCTCAGTTCTCCCAGCTCCAGCAGAAGGGAGAGTTGTGTTAAAATAAATCAGTCAAGCACTTAATAAGAATGACCTGTGAACTCCCTTTCCTTTTGAAATGGCCTTATTGTTAGAAAACGGTTGTAAGTGAGAATATTCGCTCCTTGAGATTTATTTTTTCATGATTGCCTAAACTAACTGCCCCTTTTATTCCACAGTGTAATGCAAAGAGTGGGCTGATATATTATAAAATGGCTTTGTCTGCTAGAACTGTTTGACCATGAGAGTTTCTGAGTGTGCATGTCGCCTGGCTCATTGTGCCTGTATTGATTGGAATTCATTAGCCTCTACAGTGTCCTCAATGTCAATATGTTATGTCCATAATGTAGCAGGGAAAAAAAAACAAAAACAAAAACAAACCAACCCCCCCCAACTCACATAATAAATAAAAATATCCTTACTTCAAAAGCATAATTAATTGAATTTCTGTAATATTGAGATAACTCTGAGGTATCTCTGCTTCCTGTAAAGCTCTGTCTTAATAGAATAGATTACACAGACACAGATTCTCAGTCAGTAGGTTTTAACTCCAAGAGCGTCCCATCCACAGACAGCTGAAGTCAACAGAAAGACTGTCACCTACTCAGAGGGCTTTGGATCAACTTTGGGAGCTCAAAGTTTTCCTGAAACCTGACAATTTAGGCACAACTACACCTATTCAGAGATAAGATTAAAACTGCTTGAAAAATGGTACTTTTTCCTGCCCTGCTTCACAGGGGAAAAAAGGATCCCAGTTTTTGATTTTTTGGGGGGCTATAATTCAGTCAAAAAAACTTTGACTCACAGCCCTTCCTTCAAATAAATGGGCCTGAGAAAAAAAATTACAAAAGCTTAGAAAGGCATGAAAATGTTTTTGTCTTTAGTTGATTGTCTATTTATTTATTTATAACCTTTTAAAAAAAAAAATAAAAGAAATATGGAAAAAATACTGTTTAGGACACTAAGTCTTTTCGCATAAATAAACTGAAGAAAAAATGTATGCCAAATTCCAACACCAACAAAAATACCCACTCCCCAGGTCTTAATACTACAATTTTAAAAATTATATTCTTTCTGCACTTAGAATCAGGAAACTCATTCAGAGAGATAGAATCAGGGCTTTTCAGTGCACCTTATTATTTAAAATTTTAATTTTTATCCAGTTTCTAAAAATAAGCATAATCTCACATGAAGAGGGAGAGATTCAAAACTCTTTTTTCCTGATTCAGAACAAGGATTAAAGGCAGGAGTCCCCACCTCCCCTGAGGCTGCTGCAATCATCACAATCTACAGTATTCTTTGAATGCACTTTTTCTCCATTTCTCATACAGAAGGTCTTTCACTTTGCATAAAATACTTTAATATTTATTGAGCCAGTGAGAGAGAAAATGACTCTATAAGACAGTGGATAGACCATTCCCAAGGGATGTGAGGCACCTGGGTTCTTGTTCCCAGCCCAATGAATTTTTAATTGTATTCTAAAAAGTGGAACAGCTTTAAGAGGGCAAAATAGACAAAGCCTGACTCAACTTCCCGGAAAGCAGATGACCTTCGTTCAAAGCTCTAATGTTAATCAAGCAGAAGTAGTATGTAACCCCCTTTTCCTATGTCTGTATGACAGACCTGATAGCTGGGCTGTGGAATTTAATGAGATATGATTACAACAGGACATCTTTCGTTTGCAAGGGAAGCTGATTTGGGAGTTTGACTAAAGTGTGATTGCTTTCAATACAGGTAAGCAGGAAAGCAACGTGTTATTGTTTTCATTAGAAGTAAACAGGAAATCAATAATTTTTTAAATGTTCAAATTTCAAAAATTTAGGATTTTTATTCCTGACAAAATATAACCAAGATGAAGAGTCAACTGTTCTCATAGGTCATGGAGAAACATTTAAGTTTACTATTTCCCAGAACGGTAACTAATTTGTGATTTTATTCTTTCTTTCTTTTTTTCCTTCAAATAAAACATTCTTCATAGAAAGCAAATACGGAATTTGTTCAAATGAAATACACAGCTTTTGTTTCATGCACTCATTCAACCTGCAAACTCCTTTTTCATGAACAAACATCTACAGTAGAAGGGGCTTTGATCCTACTTCCCCAATTCCTACGGCTGCGTACATCCATGCTATGGCAGGATATGAAATGAATTAAATACAGCACGTGTAACACTAGTGAAAGGCAATGAACTTTACATCAGGAAGGAACTGGATTCATGCTATATATATGAGGAAGCAAACAGCCTTCAAGTCTGAGTTTCATGAGACACAAGAGGTATGCACCTTTTTCATTATAATTGAATGTAAGTGCTTGTATGGTTTTTAACAACCAGTGATTGCTCTTGTGGTTTTATGGCCTGGTCGTATGCCCACTGAAATCAACAGAATGAACTGTGAAAGGCTTCTGAGCTTGCTTAAAAGTGCGGCTCAGTGACACAGAACAACCCAGCTGCCTTATCGACAGAAAGGATTTGGACAACACGATGAAAAAGAAATTTTTAAAAAATTACCAAAGCAGAGGTGATTGCTTACAGAGTTTAAAATTTTCAGATCTACATGGTTTATACTTTCCCATGCTCCTTTTCCCATCAATAATCCAACCATTCATCTTCTGTGAAATCTAAACCTTCTGTGCTTCATGTTTTATTCATCCTAAGGTGCTTAATTTATACCAAAGGACAGCAGAGGGGCTAAGAGTAGCCTGTGTAAGGGGAGATGCCTTTAAGGCTATTATTCATGCCCTTTGATCTCAAGTTTTCACTCAGGAAACTTTGGTTCTGTGGATAATTAGAGGCTGCCACTAACTTTTACTCAATAAATTACAATAAATCTGAAGAAAGCCAAGTATCTTTGAGACTGTGACCATGTTTTAATTTCTACAAAACTCAGAACAATCACAAATATGTTCTAAAACACGAAAGTTAATTTTGACTCAAGGTTAGTTATTTTCTTTTAAATCTATTTTTCATATTGTAATTGATAAATATTACCAAATCCAAAAGTATTTATGACTGTTTATTCTAGACACCACTTAGGCCAACACCTAACAAACTCCAATATGATGGATGAAGAGTGACACTAAATTTAAACATTCCCATGGAAATATATGTTATGAACTGTACACAATCAATTATTTCAGACAAAGCCCATGCTGTTTCCTCCTCTTCTAAGACACTGCTACATATTTAGGTTTTCAGCTCGAAAGCCCATTTTGGCACCACTAACGAAATAAATTATGTTTCTTGTCAGATCTCCCACTGGGTGGCGTGTGGTACCTCATGTACGTTCATTTGTCACCCTCAAATAGAATAATACTTCCTGCAGGTTCCCAGCACAGATAACTGCCCAAGTGGAAGTTAATTAAGTCATTGGTTCACTCTACTCCAGAGGATGTTAAACCACTGATGCTAAATGAGATACTGACAGAACCACACTGGAGACACATCCAATTAAAACACCAGAAGAATTCAAATGTATAAAGAGCTGTCCTCACAGATTGTAGTTATGAAAGAACTAATAAATAGTAATCCACTTAGAAGGAAGCAAGAAACTAAAAATTCATTTTAAAGGCAGCAGAAACCATCTTCCTTGAAAAGACTAGATGGGAAAACATCAGATGAAAAAATGTTATTTTCTCCCGTTTCAAATTTGAGTCTTGACATGACATTTCATTGTGTCATGTTTCCACTAGTGATTTTCATTTATCTAGAGCAGATAATAACAGAATCCCTCCTTCTAATTGCAAACTTATTTAAGCCCAAGGAGCTGGTTTATTTCTTTAAGAATAGCCTAAAAAATATTTACAATTTCTTAACTACTTAAGAAATGCTGACAACAAAGTAATGGCATCCTTTCTTTTTGATTTGTTGTTGTTGTTTTTCCCAGAATACCTCTGTTTCTTCAACAGTTAAGGAAAAGAAATTTCACTTCTACAGATAAGCATGAAATAGCAGCCATGTAGCAGAGAGTACTTTTCTAGGCAGAACACAAATTTCACCAAGAGTTTTGGCTCTCTAATAACTGTGGGCACAAGGCTTCTACCTGACACCAGTTTGATCAACTCCCATTACAACAGCAAAACCAGACAGGCAATAAATGTTGACACTTTGCTTTATATCTTTCTATACTCTTTTTTCCTCCTGACTGTAACACTAATAGAAGACCGGTAGAAGACCGGTGGATGGCTCAGAACAATAGAAATGAAAATCCTTCTGCTTCTGGGTTCCCGGTTCAAAATCCTATTCCAGGATTAGCAAATGGAAACTCTGATTTGGTCTAGAGATTTTTCAGTGGCCTATTGGAACAAGTCTGGTGATGTTAATCAAGCCCACAGAGGCACATTGCAAAATCTCCACTTTCACTTGCAACCTCAATAATTGAAAAGAGTAGCAGGTTACCTCTACATCTAATGAAGGTTCTATGAGGAACTAAAAATGCTATAGTAGAAGGAGAAACCTTTGCCCTAAAGAGTACCAAATCAACAAAATTCACACACAAAGAAAAGTGAAGAAAAAGAAAAACAAAATATTTGGCTGCATCATTTAGCCTATTGGCATAAAAGGATAAAGAAACAATTTTGCTATCTTTTGAGAGGTTTCCTGCTACATTCATGAAAAGTGAGGCAGGATGGACCTAGGATTTTCCATTTCCCACTTCTATGAGAGAACTATATTCAGACCACATTATTAATTTTGTATTACAGAGATTTAATGGGTAGCTGTCCTGAAATAAGTATGCTCATAGACAGAACTGGGAGTTGGCTATGATCAGGGTAAACCACCAACAGCTACATGTAACCTGAAAGAGAAGTTTTGTGGAGTATTGTACATGAGAGCTTGTCCTATCAAAGGGAAGGACACAGGGCCTTTCCACAGCAGACTCTGCCCTCACAGACAAAACTACTCCCCTGAAGAGAGACTACAAATACTCTGTGTATAATCTTTCAGGAACAAACATGTTCTAGGCCCAGAAAAGTTAGAAGGTCATAAACCCAAGCATGGTTTAGGACCTGTTTGGCAGTGGTGCAGAGGGTGATGCCTGTCGGTAATGATTCCTGCAAGTGCAAGGCTGTAAACCAAGTCGACATTATTACCTGGGACTGTGAAGTGTCATACCCTCTGCAATAAGAGTCTGTATTGATTAAAAGTAACCTGGTTTAGAGACAAGGCTGGCACCCACTCTATATGACATTGGACAAACAAAGCAACTATTAAAAGTCCAGATTTGAATTTATTTGGCTTGCTTTATACTGGATAGCAAATATGTAGCATGCAAATTGCAAATTATTTGCAAAATTTGCAAATTATTTACAAAAGCTGCTGTTTGCTAAATTCTCCTCCATCTGACAGGTTTTGTTCTTGTTTACCTGGAAATGGAAGTGTAGGTGGCTGCAGTAAGTGCTTTGCCCCTGAATGGATGAGGAGCTCACAGCCAGTCGGCCCTACTGCCAGGATTTTAGATTTTAGTTCTAGATTTAGCCCCGGTGTCTCTGTAATCTGTTTGTAGAGTGTGGACAGGATTTCCTGCTTGTCTTGTTCATGTATCAATTCTATCTCCCTGAGTATAGTGCCTAACTTAATAGGACTGGTCAAAGCTTAAGCCTTCCTAGAGTAAAAGTGATCACAAAGCAATGCAACTTCTCAAAATGACTATAACAAATGCATTACTACATCTCTAAAAATGAAATACACATTTATGGCGAATGCCTCCAGATAGTTTCAAAACTTTTCCAAGAAGAGTTGCATAGAGATTGTTATTACTTAATGAAAGGGCATTTATAGACATGAGGTTATAATGAAATGAAATTAAATTCAAACCAATAAGGGGGGGATATATATTTCCAAGGACAGTACATCCTTAAGAAAGACCTCGGTGCTTTTATCCTCAGCACTAGGAGTTCAGAACTGCACATAAGCTTTGATCAACCTTAATTAACTCTGGATTGGATCTGTGTCTGTGAATTGTTTATAGAATCTTGGCTAAAAGCAAGACACTGACCGATATATTTAGGAAAAAAAAAAAAAGTCCCTAAAACAGAGTTTGGCTGGCTGGATTAATGTTATGCCAACTAGGTTGCAAAAGAAAAAAAAATACTTAAAAAATTCAGTCTTAAATGCATGGCTGTTTCTCTCATGAAAAAAGGAAATCCTTACAAATTAGGATTTATGGCAGTGTTGCCCATACACAGTATTTCTGTTGGAAAACCTGATGAGAAGCCCTTGGTAATGCTCTGTGGCTGGGCTATGCCCTGCAGCTGTGCCTGGAGCTCAGTGTCAAACACTGAGGCTCCAGTTGTTTTGAGAAGCCAGCTGGGGTGTCGGTGGGTGGTTTCCCAGCTGGCATCTCCTCATGACTTTTGGCTGGGAGTCCTTCTGGCCGGTCTGGCAGCTCAAGAGTTGAGCGTGTGGCTGGGATAACATCATCTCACTGCTGTGCTCAGCTGACCTTCACAGTGTTTTTGTTTTGACTCATATTTGCTTATAAGGAATTTGCTTTTTCTGTCATTATATAAATACACAGACAGACCCAGGCCAAATCCTGAATCTTTTGCTTTGCAGGCTCTGAGCCCAGCCACAAATCCGAGCTGTGGCTGGAATCTGCACCACACAGTGTTAGGCAAATACAGCGGCTCCGCAGCTTTATGTGCACCCAGTCCTGACACTTTGGCAAGGGAACCCTCTGGAGCACAGGTACCTGCCCTGATCCTCCTGCACAAACATATCTGGGGCTCAAGGACAGCTAACAAGGCAGATTCAGGTCAGCAGGGTCCCGTTCTCTCGATAAGACCGATCACACTCTGCAACCTGTGAGAAGTCACTTATACCACAAGGGCTCTTGTAGCTTTTTATTCATACAAAGCCACCAATACCCACCCAGGCAGAAGAGACAGATCTCGTCTTGTGGGGATTTCATAACTTGAGTCACAAACAAATCACAGGCTTGGCAGAAAGAGGCAGCTTTAGATAGACTGAAAGCAGGTACCAAAGAAGAAAGTGTAAGTTTCTGAAAGTGCTGATGCCAAAGCTGAGTTCTGTAGTAATCACAGTTATGTCCATTCTCTCATTCCCATACATTACTGCAGTTACCAGTGAAGTCATAACAGTGTTACAGAAGTAAATTCAGAAAATACTGCTTTAGTCAAGGCTTTTTGTACCTCTTAGACAGGAGCAATTCCAGTGACCGATCTTACCTGCCAGAATCAAGTCCCAGGATTAGCTTTGCTCAATGATTTTGAAACTGTGGTTCCCCAAAGTGCTGGTAAATCATCTGTATGTGGTCTCTGGTCTATTGAACAGCATGATCTCACTAGCTCTAAATAGCTGAGCTAAACTCTGTGAGAAACTTTGAGAGCTGACAACAGACTTAGTACCAAACTGTGGGCGTCACTGTCCTCCAGAATACTGTCATTAAAGCAGGCTGTGGGTGGAAGCTTGGAATCACCACTACTGCAGACAGAAAAGACATGCTGTGGCAATATCTATGTTAAACGTTTGCCCTGGACTGGAGATACGGGCTTGGGTCTCTTAAGCTCACTGATCTGGATGTTCTGTGAGAAGGACATGGACCTGTTGGAGTGAGTCCAGAGGAAGGCCATGAAGATGATCAGAGGGATGGGGCATCTTTGCTATGAAGACAGGCTGAGAGAACTGGGGTTGTTTAGCCAGGAGAAGTGAAGGCTCCGGGAAGACATTCTAGCAGACTTCCAGTACCTAAAGGGACTACAGAAGTGATGGGGAGGTTCTCTTTATCAGGAAGTGTAGTGATAGGATGAGAACTAACACATTTAAAATAAAAGAGGGGAGATTTAGACTAGATATCAGGAAGATATACCCCATCCCTGGAAGTATTTAAGGTCAGGCTTGATAGGGCTTTGAGCAACCTGGTCTAGTGGGAGGTGTCCCTGCCCATGGCAGGGCGGTTGGAACATGATGATCTTCAAGGTCCTTTCCAACTCTAACAATTCTATGATTCTATGATTCTAAGAAATTCTTTATTGTGAGGGTGGTGAGGCACTAGCACAGGTTGTCCAGAGAAATTGTGGATGCCTCATGCAAGGAGATATTCAAGACCAGGTTAGATGGAGCTTTGAACAGCCTGGTCTAGTGGAAGGTGTCCCTGCCCATGGCAGGGTGTTGGAAGTAGAAGACTTTTATGGTCCCTTCCAAATCAAACCATTCTATGATTTTATGAAAGCAGGCAAATGTCATGCTGGTGGGCAATGGGAGATGATAGTCCCACTGCTGACACTCTTGTCTACCTATGAAAACTCTTCTCCACTCCAAAGAGACATTTGATTTCAAACAGATCTTAGGATGTGGCAGGTTTGACTTTAAACACTAATGGGCATCAATTTGTCTCTGCAAGAAGACAGCATTTGACAGGGCTGCCCTTAGTTGAAGGCACGAGGTGGTCTGTGGTGGTCTTACCTGGGTGGTTCCTGCATTTCTGCCACTGTTTTTGTTTCTTAAAAGCTCTGTTTAACCTTCAGAGCCCTTGAAGGTTTTAAAATGTGAGCCATGAAGTTCCAGCTTTTGTTTCATGGTTGACCAAGGAAGTGACTTAGGACAAAATAATGTACTGTAGTCAAGACTGTAGGTAAAGACATGGAAGAATACATTGAAGAGAGAAGACAGAAAGGACCAAATGAATGTAAAATTTTTCAATGGAAAGTGTTCAAATTTTTGTTTTGCTCCTACTGTTTCACACCCAGAGCAATTAGAGAAGTATTCCCCCCCCCCC
>VZRU01015657.1:358808-416457 GCA_013398155.1 Pedionomus torquatus | reverse complement strand
CCCCCCCCCCCCCCCCAAAATATAGTCAATGGTCTAATATAAGATATTTAATATTTTTTTTCTTTTTTGTGCAACATTTTCATGGATACACTTATTAAAAGATGTCAGAGGTTTGAGAAAACAAGTCAATCAAAACAAATACTGAAAACTATATAAAGACAGAAGAAAAAAAAACACCACAAGAGATTGAAAAATAATCATTTTAATAGTTTAATTTGAAAAACAATTTTGGAAGAATGACTTGAATATTTTCACACAAAGAGAGTTTAGTCAATATATTCCAGCCCATTTAAGCTAAAATGTTTCACAGAAACATCTTAATATTGATGGTATTTTTAAATGAGAAGGTTTCTGAGGTCACTTTTTGATGAGAGAAAGAAAAAGAAGAAAAAAAATACTGAAAAGTAGACCCTTATGATAGGAAAACATGTTTCAGAACATTTCCAACTGTAGGGAGATATAGGAATAGTGATCCTTCTGAAAGGTTTTTGCCTTTATGTTTATTTTTTTTTTCTAACGTACAAGAAAACCACTCTCAAGCTGTTTGTAGGAATTGGAGTTGTCCATTACATCTCTCTGATCATCTCCAGCTCATTATAATGTGACCTGTGGGCTTGTGTGATGCTGTGCCCTGGAGTCGTACCACTCCAAACATCCTAACTTGTTGGGACATACAGGCTGGACAGGACCTGCAGCAATTTTCTTTTGTGGGAAACCCAGGGCATAGACAGGGGGACCGGAGGCGCCTGCTGTACCACGCAGTCTCTCGCCAGGGAGTTGGGCAGCTCCCAAGTCTCTCCATCTGAGATGCAAGCTCCATTTGCCATTTCCCCCCCAGCTTTATTTCAATTTGCATACACCTATGCTTGAAGAATAGATGTACTGTGCATAAATGTCCTAACTGGCATACAAACAAGGATGTTTATACATAAGCAAATTCATCCTTTGTTGGCTATTAGAGTCATTTGTCTCTTTCAGACACTTGAGTCATTCTATTCATGGAGCAGAAAAAGTACCACTGACCTCAGTGACCCATCACAGACAAACTAGTGAGCAGCCAATGACGGATAAAGAAAGGAAATTCTCAAAAAACACTTAAAAAATCCATGAGCATAAATTTGTTTGCATAAACCATTCAAAGAATAGTCACTCATAGCTTAGTGAAGAAATTAGTTTAAAAAAAACCAACAATGAAGAGTGAAGATCAAGGTCTTGGTCTGAGGCTCGTTACAGTCAATGGAAAGAATCACTGCTTAGTTTTGGGAATGTTTCCTACTTTCAAGTGTGTTTGAAAAACCTTATAATTTTTTGCCCTTCCAACTGTACAAGGAGATGAACTGTCTTTTCAAAACACTTTGAGGTATGCAACGTCCAAAGACAAGGAAAGTCAGATTGAAGAGACGTGTTAGTGCATGAAGAGAAAAGGGGGTGTGGGGGGAAATGAAGAAAAAGTAAGACATTATTTTCTTCATGTCCCTGCAGAGTGGGATGCAGGACAGAGAACATAAATTTAGGCCTGTGCTGCTGGGAACAGGAGAGGTGTCAGAAATCACACATTTTGCAGTGTGTTCCTCTACAAGAAAGTCCTTTGAGAGAAAAGCCTCTAAGTCTGTGAGCAGAACCTATAAAATTTTACACCCACCACCCCAAAAAAGGAAGAATCGAGAGTCCAAACCTGCCACGGAAACCTTGACCCTTCGTTTAAATTTGTCTGCAATGCTTTTACAAGACACTGCTTGAAAAAGGCTTACAGTAAAAAAGTTACTTCTATAACTTTTTCATTGTAGCAAGCTGTTCTTGCCAGTGCCAAGACATTATTTTCTAGACT
Organism: Pedionomus torquatus; assembly: GCA_013398155.1. Taxonomy (NCBI): domain Eukaryota; kingdom Metazoa; phylum Chordata; class Aves; order Charadriiformes; family Pedionomidae; genus Pedionomus; species Pedionomus torquatus. Next base: position 414,629 of record VZRU01015657.1, on the reverse strand, counting down.
CACAACATCATGCATATATGGTTTTAAAATTCTGCACGGTAGTTACATACCAAACTATTCATTGTTTATGTAGCTTTTCATGTCAAAATGCATTCTGTGTGCCAGAAAAAATGGAACATGTCATATTTTAATCATTTTGCATAAATTGTGTTTACTGCAGGTTTAAAAAAAGCCTTTTCCTCCCAACTACCAATTTCATTGAAAAGAATTATGCTTCTGGCACAAGACTCTGAACAATATTCCACACAAATTACATTTCATTCTATTATTAATAGATGTGATATGTGAGAAATGAAGATGTATGGCTACTTGTTTCTGCTTATAATTATAGAAATGCCATTCCTATTTTCCCTCTTTTATATATATGCTTTCTAGAGTCTTTGCTTTGGATATCTGTGTGTTTGTGATCTCTTATCCAAAGGGCAAAATGACAATGAAAATAAGAGCAGCTATCCTGTTACAAGATTAATTTGGGAATGATAAATGAGTGTTTTTAGAACGAATTGCATAGGTTACCACTTAAACAGGTCTTGGCAGCAAACCAGCCCTTTTCTTCAACAAAATGGGGAAAAAAAATGTAGAGAATGTATAAATGAGTTGATTGCCCCAGGATGTCTCTCTCAAGAAGGATTAGAGAAACCTACTGGGGCATTTTCTATCCCCACAAAAGCACTATTTGTGCTACAAAAGTTCACCCTGATAATCATGTTACTAGAGAAAAAAAGATTTTCTGCTCCTGTACAACCTCTTATAAGACATTTGAAGTCATAGGTGCCACGGAGTCAGCAGTATAATGCAATCTCAGCCTATCCAGAGAGTGGGAGTGAGAACAAGCTCTCTCAAATACTCTTACCATAGACAGAGAAAACCAAACAATCTATTTTCTTGCTAACATTGAAAAAGTGCTGTGAAATGAAATTCCACAGTCTGGGCACAACTTCATCAGGGCCCTTCAGGTTTTGACTTTGCATTTTAACCACGGTTTAACCTAACCATTAGGTTCAGGTTGTGGTTGGCCCTGTATGTATACTTTGTAAAAAAAAAAAAAAAAAAAAAAAAAAGGGTAGTAACATCTGAAGGGCAGTTCCCGGTCACACACACATTCTCTTCCTAATGCTGCTTATTCCAATTGAGAGACAGGGATTTCTGAATTGCCCAATCAGCAATGAATAAGACTCCAGCATAGCTTCAGGCCAGTCATGATATACATTTGATGAGAGGGGATATCTGTGTTTCAGTTTGGTCTCTTTACTAGAAATTTATTGGCAGTAATAAGTGCAAACCCTTGTCCAGGTATTACTCCTTCTATGTGACAAGATAATTGGAATATTTTGGTGCAGCCTTGTAAGTTTTCTTCCCTTTGTTTTGTTTTTCTTGCAAGATTTCTCACTACTTTTAATGTAGGTCTTTAAAGAAAATGGAAAACCTTCCTCACCTTGATCAGTGCATTTTTACTCTAACCTTTTTGTACTAAAAACCTGTAAAACTGCCATAGTTGTTCAGATCAAGAGCCCAGTCCTATCTGTGGAAGACATCGGTAGACATTTATGGAAATAATATAAGAAAAATGGAAAGAATGAAGGGAGACATCCTCCCAGCATTGTGAAATCAGATCTTCTGAGCATGCAGCTGGTGAGGGTCTCTTCCATGGGTTGTTTTTTAACCCATTTTCACTTCACTTACTTTACTTTCTCAAAATCCAGTAGCAACAGGCTTTAGGTTATATGTTTGGGGTTTTTTCTGTGCAAAAAAGATACTTTAGTAAAACCAAAAGTATATTACTTGGCAATTTTGTTATTGTTTCTTAATTGCTAGGTTATGCTAAATGGTGAGTAGCCTTAGACTTTAAAGACCTGAACTTGGGCACGGCCAGAAAAAGCCAAACAGTGAAACAAGATGGAGTAAGAAAATAGTCAAAAATACTATAATCAAAAAAGAAAATAGGCATATGCTTGGAACTGAATGAAGAGATTTTCTAAAGGTGAGGGAACTTGAAATGGGACCTAAATATCCTGCATACCAACCCTGTCTTTTAATCACCAATTCTCACCAGATACTTTATTTGTATTAGAGAGCTCTCTTCTTAAAATTCATGTATCTACAAACAAGCAAAACAAAAAGCCCAAACCAACTAAACAAACCAATTAAATGTTGATGCATAACAAAAAAAAAAAAAAGAAAAATTCCCTTCCTGCCCCAGCTGTTCATATTTATATTCATTTGGCAAACACTTGAAAGAGTTTCTATCTGATCCATTCATGAATGTCTGGGGGGAAAAAATGGATCCTGGATAGATTCATACTGAGATATTGTTATAATTCATGGCAATCACAACTGTCTTGAGGACATATTATGTTTCTGCTGTTATGTTTGAGCTACAGTATGAGCTTATGGGATGGAAAAGACAAGGATGTGGCTTTGAGAAACTGTTTCTTTTTAGGATGACCTCTGTGAAGGGTTGCCAGTCAGTTCATGGTGCGTATCAGAAGGCGGGAGGGAAGGATACAGCTATTTTGCAAGTGGGAGAGTGTCATGCCTGCGGCTGAGCCAGGTGCTACAGAAATGCTTTGGTCAAATATGAATAGAAACACAGCTTCTCTGTGGAGCACCATGACTGCCCTTCATGTTCACTTGCCCCTGGCACAACACTTGCAAATGAACGAGCTGACTTGAATTTCAATATGAACCATGCAGAAGAGCTGGTACTCAAAGCTCAATTCAAACAAAAGAAATAATTTTCCCTAGATCTAAAGAAAAAGTAAATCTACTCATAAAATTATGACTGTGAACTGTGATTTTGCCACTTACGTTTGAGTGTTAAAGACAACAGTCAAATTTCCCATTGTGACACAAACTGATATTGCCAACAGAGAAACCTGTCTATGTACAAAACTCTCTGGCATGGATGCTGTCATAAAATTTATAGTCAGACTTTAAGACAAAGAAGAGTTGGATTATAGGCACTTTTGGGGAATGTGATTAGTATTTTGCATTTCAGTAAGACAGTCTCACCCAAAGGCCAGTTAAGCAAAATATTATATTCCAATTGCTTTCACCGAGCCTGGGATCCAGGGTTCTCAGAGACTTGTGTGTTACACACACCAAGCCAAATACAATGCCTGTCCCAAAATAAACCTCTGAACCATTAATGAACAACACACATTTTTTTTAGGCCTACAGATATCTATACAAACAGTTGCTTGTGCATGAAAACTGAAGATATTAGAAACATTTGAAACCAGGAAAGAGAAACAAAAGAATTATCACCATTCATAGTTTTTAAGTATGTAAAAAAAAAAAGATTATTAAATTTGGTAATAAAAAATCTTTTATCATATCTAAACTTCACCTTCCCAGCCCAGCTCAGATGTAGATGCTGATGCTGTCATCTTAAAATATTTCTGCTTTGAATATTCTTTGTTTTCTAATTTTGTTTTCATAGAATAGTAGAATGGTTTGGGTTGGAAGGGACCATTAATGTGTTATAGCTCCAATATCCACACAGTTTTGGATGGATTGGTAGCAATACAGCCCAGGCATCAAAGGGTATGTACGTATGGAAACATAATGCATTCCCAGTGTTATACCTGATAGAGTTAGGCTTGTCTATATGGCTAATTGCAAGTTGTTTTGTTCCAAAGATTAAGAATTATGGAATGAAAAAATGCTCAAGAAATCCTATTAAAAACATTGAATATATTTTCCTGATTTTGCTTTTTGTTGTTTATACTTCATGCTGCAGATGATGTCTGCCATGTAGATGGTAACGACTTGCAAACAAATGTAACATACACTGTTGCCCATTCAAAGCAATTTCCTTTTATGTGTTTGTTTGATTTTGTCTCTTTCTTTTTTATTTTTTTTCCTTTTTAATTATTATTCTTCCTGTTATACTGCTACTTCTGACAGCTGATACCAAGTCACCTCAGTCACCAGAAAAGAAGTGGTTCTGATTTTTCTTCATTGTTAGCTACATCTTTGTTGTTTTCCAGCCCTTGTTGTTAAAGTTCATTCAAAAGCACCCCAAGGTAAAAATCCAAAGGCTCCTTTTACATTCCCCTTCTCTTAATATTTTCTTCTCTCAGTCAAAATTTTCACTCTAGGCTTGCAGTGACTAAAAACACATTGTGGTCGTCTCTGAGAACTTCAAGAGGCACAAGAGAGATATGTCAGCTATCACTTAATAAGAAGGAGGGAATCCTCAGCTCCCCAAAGCTCTATGAACTTACCTGTCATTCACAGCAAACTACACTGCTGTATTTAAGAAGTAACGGTTGCAAAGGGCTCACAGCCCCTCTTGCACAGGCACAGGCTATAACACTTGTTTTTGGACTCCAACCATCCAATAGTTATTCATGCCTTTATCACCTTGAAGCTGAATTATTGCTCAGCCCTCCATCTCTGACTGTGCCTATAAAGCACTCTGAAACTGCTGCTAGTGCAGCTTCACAAGAAATATTAATACAGAAACAGCTTTGTCATTGATATTCACTAAGTACAAACTGGTACATTCCAGGACAAATTTTTATATGACATTTTTGACCTTAGGTAATGCAAATTGTTGGAGAAGCCTGGCTGTTTGTGGCATGCTTCACTGATAGAAACAGAAGAAGGTATTCAGGTTCAATACAAATAAACATATTTTCTTATGCAATACATCAATAGCTCTATTATTGAACCTCAAAAAAGTGTTGTCATTAACAGATTTGACTGATTAAACAAGAACTCTGAAAATCAAGGTTTTATATAAATAAGTAGAATAACTATTGCAGGGTTCAGACATTTGAAAGCAGGTACGTTGTCCATTGAGCTTAGACTCTCATTGGACTTGGGCAGCAGGAGCCTAATCCCCTGTCTACCCAATGTTTCCTCTCAGCAGCATTCTCCAGCACTTAGCTGAACTTTGTTTTTACAGCCCCTTTAACTAATCTTGTTCAAGATAATAATTCATGCAACAACCCAGTAGAAAGCACTTGGAGATCCCTGTAAAGTTCGTAGGAAGTCCAAAATTCCCCCTTTCAGCTGCATCCCCTGAGACCTGTATCCAAAACCAGAATGCCACCCAGAAACTCCAACCACCCCACACCACTCCCCCCCCCCAAAAAAAAACCAAACCTCACAAAAAACCCAACACACAAATGCCACATCGTGCCAACAGCTCAGTGATGCTAACAACGATGGAGCAATCATTTTACTCGGTTTTCTGCAATTAGCTGAAGGTAAAAAAAGTTGCTAACACTGTTTTCAATGTAGGTAAGTGAATAAGACTGAACAGTATTGCTCTTTCTAACGGAGGCTGGGTGGATCAGGCAGCCACTCAAAACAAGGGACTGGAATTCTCCACAGAGGATAAAAAAACCAACAACAAACAAACCCTGGAGTATCTAATTAGAACAAAGCACATACATTTTTACTTAATAAAAAGATCCAGATTTGCAAACTTAAGTGGCTTCAATTTCTTCAATTTGCATTTATTAGACACTGATGGAAATCCATTGGCTTGGTAAGGTGACTTGTGCTTTTAAGGGACAGTGGGAATGCAGCCACTGTAATTGCCACTAAGGGTTTTATACAGCCTGTTCTAATACCTATTACACTTATGAATTTGCTTCACAGCCTACAGAACACACACATGTTTAGCCTCAGTATATTGGGAAAATGTGTAGATACAGGAGAAAAGCTATCAAAAAGGCCTTTAAGAGTGAATTAAAATTACCAGCAAGGTTTTAGCAGAAACAAATCTCCTTTGGACAAGACTTCATGCAGTGAGTGTACTAAGAAACCTATATAATTGGACCAAGAATTTGTTTTGTTTCTTTTTTTTTCCCCAGCATCTGGTTGTCACTTGAACTACAATGCAGCTCCAATCATATTTTATAGGGAGCAATTTCATTTTTATAGTTTAAGAATCCTTTGGAATAGGCCTGTGAAAGGNAAAAAAAAAAGAAGAAAAAGAAAAGGATCAGCTGGCTTCAGAGCATCTAAATGGAGGGTGAGATCAGAAGGCGCAATCCAGACTGGGCGTTTATAGTGCTTGCTACTGAAACTGTTAATTCAAAGCAGTGCTCTGAAAATATCTATCAGTCTTATCCTTCCTGCCCATTTAAGGGGAAAGAATGAAATCCCAACAAATTATTGGGGAGCAGTCCAAAAGTCTCATCTCTCTTCTCTGCACAAGCTAGTACGTATCAGAAATAAAGACCTCAAATGACAGAATGACTCTTTCTGCTTTTTCTTTGCTAAATATGTCCTCCCTCTGGGTGCTAGAATCAAGGACAAAAATACTACTGCTTACCCTGAGTGCAGCAATCCCACTATGATCTTGTGCTTACAGGAGATGGATGTCCAGCTCATACAATGCAGGAAAATCAGTGACTCTCAGTCTCAGTGTTTACTGAGAGCAACCTGGTTTATCAGTTCATGTCAGACAACAGACATCTCAGTGAAAGTTTAGGAAATTTCTCCTTTGTGAGAGCTGGGTACAAAATCCATGTGCAGTTCTCAGAGGTGCTCTTTGCCTGAAGAAATGAGTCCTGCTGGTAACTTTATCTTGTGCAACAGCATTTCATGGTACATCCTATTCTGAATTAAGTCTATTTTGTATAGTGTAGGAATTTACAGTGGCCTTTTACCTGGACAAGGCAGCTGTTGGAAGATGGGTTCAGATGTATCAGTGACTGGAAGCTTGCAGGGCAGTTCAGTAGCTCTTTTTTCTACTGCCAGCAATGAGACAGTGACAGTAAGTTACATTCTGAATGTCATTATACAACATTGACCCCTGCTAGACTAAACTACCTTCCAGGATAGTCTTCAGTTACATTCAGGCTAATATTATTTATATTTTAGGACTGTATAAGGAAAAAGCATTGACAAAAATGTGATATAAAGATCCCGTGCCAGATGCCATTAAACAAGCTGCTGTATCTGAGGTTGTGCAGGTTTCCTAACTCAGGTGCAGCTTTGCATGTACTTTGGATACCCTGATTTTAGAGGCCAAAGAAATAAGACTCTCCTCTATGCTGCACTGACAAAACACAAGAACAAGGATCTTGCCATCCTGATTATTACGTGATAGAAATATTTCCTTCTTCTGTGCCCATATCTAGTTGTCCACTTGCTGATAAAATAGTGTCTGCACTATCACACTTATGTCCTTACTGTGTCTGAGGAACTGATATTAGAGGATACATAAGTCATGACACAGTCTAGTAGTCCATTAATTTGGAGGAAGGAAAAGAAATTTATTTAATTAAGCAAGTATACACTGCTGTTACATGGTCAGTTGGCATTTTAATATTAACTATTCAGATGCAAAGGCTCCTGAATTGCAACAGAAAGCACATTTCCACTAAGTCTTTATGATATCTTCTCTCAGATAATTCAGAAAAAAATAGACTCTTTTAACATACAAGGCTTTTAACCTATGTCTTTTAACATATAAGCTGTGACAAGTGCCAGTCTTGCCCTCCACCCATTCAGAACCTCAGTCAAGCCAGTGCCCTTTTACATGGCTTTACCCGTATTTTCATCTACAGCTTTAACATTTCCAAAGCAGCTCCTCATAAATGACAAGCTCTGTTCTAATAGCACACTGCAACTTTAGAGTTTTAAATGAAAATAATTCCATTGAATCTGACAGATTTTCATTGCTTTAAATCTGGCATAAGACAGATCAAAATACGTTCTTTCATGCACTGGCTGTGATTAATTATCAGATGTGCAGATATTTGTGTAAGAATATTATTTAGTCTTTACCATTTACAGTAATGTTTTGAGAAGTAAGAGCCTGATTCATCCCTGTGCAACCCCACTTCTATTACTGGGAATACATTAAATCTTTTTTTGTATTTGAACACTTTGGCTCCATTGACAAGCTGTTTTTATTGCTTTCTCTGCATAAAAAATAAAATAAAATAATTTTCCACAACAGAAGACGCACCACATAATTGCAAGCTCTTTTATAAATGGTAAATGCAGTATTCTCCTCCTATCCTATTCCCTGCTGGTTTTGTTCTAAAGCCTTGCAACAAGCTTGAACAAGATAAACATTTCACAGGATGCAGAGAACTCTTTGAAAGAGTCACCCCTTGTTTGGAGGTGTGACACAGGATCACAGAAATATTTCACCATTAATTTTACAAAGATTCACATTTATACGGGAGCTATTTCAATAACATTCCTTCAGGGTAAGAGGAATCATTTTGCAAACATCTTACATAATGGTAAAATTAGGCATGCAATCCTTCATTTGGGATATCTGTGGAAGCCCTAGTCCCCTTCCAGGCAGACAAGTTTCAATAAATACTGTGTCAATGCCTGCTTATAGAATTAGAAGAACTATTTTCCTATTCTTTCTTTAAACATGCCACCTTTCCAGGACTCTTTGATGTGTTTTTCTGCTTAACAGCAATGAACCTGCAGGGAATTCAATAAAGACTCCGGATAGACCCATAATACAGAAGTGCTCACGCTGTAAGTGAAAGCTGTTTATGCTACTCCTTCCATTTTCGAGGAACAGAAAAAAAAACCCACAAGTAAAGGGCAGATCTCATCCTGTCACATGGTGTAGGTCACTGGAAGGCCAAGTTTGACAATTCAGCTATGATACAACCTTGAATGGAGCAGAAGAGTCAATTCCCCATCTTGCAATTTAAAGCTTGGAATAGGCCAAATCTGCATTCCCCATCATACTGCTCTTCCACATAGCCTTGTCTTTTCCTGCCAAGTCACTAAGTAGAAAAAGCTAAGGCATAACTTTTACAGGCACATCTCCAGCACACTGTTAGTCCTGTCCTGCAAAGCAGCTTGCAAAGTGATGACAACACCGCAAAGATCAGACACTGAATGGGGGCTCTGTTGGGAACTGTGAAGAAAGTGATAGTGTTTAGAATGGTGACACTCCCCAAAAGATTTAGGTGAAGAAGTTTGGCATGATCTTAAACAGACAGATGCATTTAATGATTGTAAAGAGTTGGAGAACCCTTTTCTTATAGTACCTTTTTGTCAGGGAGGGTTAAAGCAAACAGTCCTCCACGATCCCACTGTGTAATTGCTTCCATTTTGTTTAGGCAGTTTAACCTCACGTTAACCCCTCTGACTACTGTTCAAGAAGAAACAAAATGACTTTGATGATCTTAGACCAGCAATAATAATAAACTCCTCTGGTGCTGTAAACCTCTTTGTGTTACGGACAGAGAGACTGATTACTCCTCCAAACTGTTTGTGCTGCGTGATTGATAATGACCAGTTGAAATTCCCCTCTCTTCTCCCTGTGTACCTCCATACAAGGCTGATTTAACTCCCTGGCACTTGGGAGGAGTTTACCTCAAGGCATGGTGAGGGTTCAAAGGCACAGTGAAGAATGGCTTTCTGTGGACAAGTTCTGAGGGCAGAGCCTTCTGAAACCTGCAGTCTCCTCACTTGTATAACAAGCTGGGAGCTCGAGCCTTGGCTAGCATAAATAACTTCAGTGAAGATGTATTATTTTTATTACCAAAGTATATTAGTTTTATTAAAGCATGTTCTGGGGTACTGTTAGCTGTTCAAAGACAAAGTTGTCCCATTCAAATTATCTCATCACTTTTGGCTGCTGACAGATCCAAGGCATCTCCAGACCATTCAAACTCTATCACCTCTCAAACCATCCATACCTGCAATTCCAGCATGACAACATGCTCTGCAATTACCGCAAAGTGCAGAAGTTGAGGAGAAAGACATGCTGTGGCAAGAGGAGTCTTGTAAAAATACGCAGAGTAAACACAATGCTGAGTTAAAATGACCTAATTTGCATTCATAAATGAGGAAGGGTGAATGCAATTATCCTGTGGCCATGGACTAAAGGTCAAATGTCATGATTTTTAATTATAAACATGCTACCATCCACCCAGCAATGATGTATGGATCTGGGAGGTCATCAATTTAGTAAAATTTTAAAATCCACAAACTGGCCATAGATGTATGTGTGTGGTAGGGAGGAGAGAGCAGGAGTGAAAGAGTTCCCTCCACTTCCAGTCCTTGTTTCATCAAGTTTGCTGTGTTTGGAAACATATTATTAGCCATACTGTGTGATGAAAATGAAGTTTCCAAAGTAAATTCCCATTAAGTTGATGTTAGTGTTACAGATGACCTAAATTCTTATTTCAAACCTATTTCAGAACCAGAAACAGGTAGGTTTCTTTTCAAAGATCTCTGCCACTCTGACTCCTTCTCTGCTGCAGGATATATCCACTGCTTTCAGATATGAGTGGTCATAAGTTTTGAAATGAAAGAAACACACAAGAATTTTTCTTAGGCTCTAATATTAAGCATAAAAAAAAAAAAAAAAAGAAAGAAAAAAAAAAACCCAAAACTCTACAACTATCTAACTTAGTCCCTTATTTAGTCATTAGGAGTATCTAGCAGGCAGACACACCAACACATAACCCATTCAAAATAATGTGGAAAAAGGCTCGTACTCCTACTGCTGATGAATCCACATTGCCTCTGCAATACCACTGAGTGACTGGCTCTGGGATCAGTCTACACTGGGCTGATTTAGTTTGGTTTGTGGGGTTTTAACTGCACAGCTCCTTCTGCTGAATTGTTTTAATGCTAGGTCAACTGCAGTTAACCCTTAGAAACATTATCAGAGACAGAAGACTCATTAAAAAAAGCCAGAGTTTAAGTCTGATTTTTTTTTTCTCTTTTTTTTTTTTTTTTTTTTTTTTTTTTTTTTTTCCCAAGGAAACTCTAGAAAAGTCCATGCTTGTTTTTAGGTTTACATTTTCTTACTTGTTTTGGGGTTAACAGCCTTAGAAAGGTGAAGAGACTGAAATTTAAACAGAAGATATTCCTTGGCAGCCAGGGCTACAGCAGCTCATATGAAGAATCAGAGAGAAAAAAAACAACAACCACAAAACAACAACTCCAACATATATAACACAATAAAGACCAAAGCTGAGGTGTGTAATCCGAGCCCAAGAGGAATCCTAGATTGACCTTCTGAGTGCATCTCTCTGTGTACTCTGTTTATTGGGGCAGGCTGTTTCTTAAGTTTTTGCTTCCCATGCAGATCCAGCAAGTTATGAACTTTAAAAGCAGTCTTATGCCTGGGGACAACCCTGTCATCTTTTGAGGACAGAGTGAGGTGCAATAACTATTTCACTGCAAATTCAATTAATTAGTTGAATTAGTGCTCCCACAGCTGGAACATTCTTTACCTGCAGCTCAGACAGGTACATAATTCTTCCCTGCATTTGAAAACCATCAAAGGTTTTCACTTTTAGCACTTGCTTTAAAACCGTAGTTCTCATTGATCACTACAAATGAGTAAAAACAAAAGCACAGTAAGGAGTAAAGGATCTGAAGAGTATGATATTAATTCACAACAGCAAGGATCATCAACACCCTGGAAATTCACCCCAGGAGGAAGATCCCTCAGTAGACATTTGGTTTCAATGTTCTTTTTGCAATACAAGATACAATAAACATGGTCCTTCTATGCTCCAAATCTGGCTCCTATACCGAAGTGACTTCAGAAAGGTCATATTTCAGGTGTGAAGGAGATTTCTGTAATTTGGCCATCTTTGCGATGATTTCTCCCAGTGCTTCACACATGTGTCATAAGCCTCTCTGATAAAGTTTTTATACAGGTGGAAAAGATGTTTTCAAGCAAATTCCTTTCTCAATCTGAACATCTATTTAAATGCAAGCAGATTTTTCCCCCAAAAAACACCTAGCAAATTAAAACATCTGCTTCAAGGGAATCACAAGTTTATTGCTGTCATAACAACCTGACATTTGACATGCTGTACTTTCTGAATTAAAGCTACAGTACACTGTATTCCAGAGAAGCAATGATGGGTTATAGTTTGTTGTAACATCTGCAGAGTACAAAATGCATGTTTGCTCTTAAGTTCAAAGGGCTCTTGGAACCCTGAAAACACAAACTGGAAGATTGCATATGGTTAACTCCTCTTTTTGTTTTATTTATAAACTTGTTTGTGAGATATAAGTATACTTAATTCTGAACCCTAGAAATCTGCCCCTGAACAGAAACACTAGCAAGCCAGGCCAAGTGAAGTATCCTTTCTGTAATGTTGTGCTCAGGGGGGAAAAAATCCCCAAAACTGCATTAGGGGAAAAAGGAGACCGAGGACTAGATAAGCACCTCCTGAAGTTTTCTCCCAAATAGGACTTTCTTGATAGCCCAAGGAAGAATTTAATGCATTGCTCTGTTGGTGGCTTACTTGGATGACTTGCTCTGCAGCTTTGTTCCTCAGTGTTTCAGTTTCCTGTTTGCAAAACGGAGACCATAGTAACTGCCTGCCACAAATTGCTCTTTGGATCTGTTAAGTAAATTGTCAGATACTTAGTATCTCAGGAATGGAGGCCATGGAAGCATGGAAACAGAGGGATGGAGGTAAAACCACAGAGGACAACCTACCCTTTTTCTTTCTTTGCATATTTCTCAGAGCACCTATGTCTCAGATAAAAACAGCAGGCTAGAACAAAAGAAAGATTTAACTGTTTCTAGATACTTTCTTCCCACTCTGGTATTTCCATATTCTTATGTGAATCGAGGAATAACAAGAGAGTATCTGTTGCCACTCATGTCTGCCATTAACCTCCAGAAGCCAGTAGACAAGTCATCCTATATCAACAAAGTATTTCTAACAGAAAAACCTAAAAGGAATATCAAGCACACATTGAAAACAGACTAGGTTCTGGGACTGGTTTTGCTTGTCTGGTTGCTTTTGTTTTTTTCATAAGGCTATGCTAGAATTCTTGGAAATTTACACTTTTCTATGGACAGTCCCTATGCAGTCCATCTCTATTGTATAATATTATAATGCATTATCTGTTTCAAAGTGTACATATTTGACTCAGGGACTAGTTAAGTAAGGCCTCTGTAATGAGAGGAGTGAACTTTCTCGAGGATTATCAAAATTTTACATTGTTAACTCCTGTAATTTTCTTTTGGTCAATATTATGAATTTACACAAAAACTTTAGGAAGGGACTGGTGTAACCCTGCACTATTTATATTCTTGGCAAACTATGTGCACAGAGTCAACCACAGCCTGCTTTATGGTCACAGGTTTTTGCAAAAGTGTGTGACACCTGAGTGGGAAGAGCAATCCCTCCAAGGGAAGGTGCAGACCTTCTGCTAAGATTTAAAACACTGAATGTTTTGGTTTGAACTAATCAGTTACATCAGCTGTGTATGTGTTGACTCAAATAGAACAGAAAAGCAGGAGGGTGCAAACAAATAATAATAAAAATAAGAGTGCTAAAAAGTCATTCATTCAGTCTGTTGCTGAGTCAGAACTCACAGTACCTCTGTCTCCTCTAACCAGCCCTGAAAATACTTGAAGGACTGGCAAGCTCGGAAGGAATAATATGGTAGTGACAGCACGTTACATGGAAAACAGAGCGTAGACAAAAGCAAACAGGTTGACAAAGCACAAGGAAGATTTATGTTCACTTTGTGGATACAACATTTTGACGGTACCCGTTGCACCTTTTCTTTGGAACGACTGCAGGCAGCATTGCATGCTGTGTTGTGACTTGGCTGACATGGCAGGAACAGCAACTACTATAACACTGATGCAAGATAAGGGGAGCAGCTGCTCCCATCTAGACCCAAAGATACATTCCTTTTTTCCTTCCTTTCAAAAGTCACTCTCTACCTCTGTTCTGTCAACACTCCCCTACCAAGGGTCAGCGAAGAATTTATTCCACCTCTTTTATCACATACATTCATATGTAGCACTTCATTTACTGAGGTATTTTTTGGGGGAGATGATAACTCTTAACTCCTAAAGGTTTGGAAGACTGGGTCTTCTGATCATAAGCTCTGGCTCCTAAAGGTCAGATGCTGCTTGCTTAGTTATGTCAATTTTATTACTGTCACCTCACTTTCCATGTACAATGGGCATTTGATGATTGATGTCTCGTAATGGGACATTCCTACTGAACTCTTTAAGAAATTCTTTCCCTCCATTCAAGAGTTCAAAGGAAAGAGAAAAATTGAAACAGCAATTTCATAAGATTTATGTACTGTACATTGAGAAGCCAAATACTCTCCTGTTGAACACAGTTATCTAACAGCAATTGGGAACAGCATGTGGAAGCTGACTTCAGGTATTCTTGACTTGAAATCACGTCTGTTTTTACAAAACAATGGAAGATAAAGGAAATACAAAAATCTAGAATATAAAACCTTCTCATTTGAAAGCATAAGCTAATTATGCTATTTAAAGCTATGCCATAGCAGGATATATTTATGTCTACAAAGGAGTTCATTCTTTTAGAGTCTTAACTATGAACATGACAAATAATTTCCATTTTCTACCCATTAGGTTCTGGTTTAGTCAAAGTTGTAATTTCTTTCCATCTGGTTATGGCTGCTAAGATCTGCATTAACAAAGCCAGCCTTTCTACACCGTTTCTGGAAATAGTAAAAATTAGTATAATTCATTTATATATTCAGTAGAATAGACATCATTATAATCTCATCTGACTGCTTGCATTTTCTGCTATAAAAACAAATTCATGAAAAGATCGGAACTGACAGTTTTACCAAAGTTGGAACAGAAAAAAAAAGTCCCACTCTGAGTCATTCTCTGTGGAAAATCAGTTATTTTTTCATTACTGTATATATGGTGTTGTATTTCCCCCTTTTTTAAAAGAAGAGCTAGTCATGAGTGTATGATCTTCAAACTACCAATGTCTCAGTGCCGTTCGAAGTAATATCTGAAGTTTTTAAAAGAGGCTCACAATGAAGTTTGATCAAGTGTATTTTTTATTTAGGTACACATAAAGCTAGTCCTTTTTGCTACACAGGGTAAAAGTTTTGTCACCTGCCCTCACGAATGGTGCATTATTTTTCAGCACAACATATTGCAATGCCTGCAATGTTTGAATGACTGAATTTGAACTACATATAGAGAGACTGTGATTTATATGCTCTCATTCCGTAGATTCCATAAACACTTTAGCAATGTGAATTTCATTTCCAGGACAAGTGCTGCCACTTAGTTGCAAGCACACTATTCCATTCCCAAGCATTTTAAAAGAGCTAGTAAAGAGTGGAATGAAAAACTGCTTAAAAATACTTAATTCAGGAAGAAAAACTATCTGAGTATTTTGATCATGTAAGAATACACCAAGTTTCGGTGTTTCTAACTTCCAAAACTTAGTCATATACCTCCAAATTAATCTCATTAAAAAGCAGGAGAATGATAATGTGTTTTAGGGTCTGGTTGCAGTGGAAAACAAACCAGAAGATAAATATTTTAAGGAGATGTATCTGTTAAAGCTAGGTACAAAGGCAAAGAAACTCTGCTATAGTCTGCCTGGGGTCTGGACATGCTTATCATTACAATAAGCTAGGCTCTCTCAAAATAGTCTTAGGCAATCTGACTAACACCTGTCATGGTAGCTTCTCTCTTACCTTTTCCTCAGAACTCTCTGTGCTTTGTTGTGTTTTGCTTTGGTAGAGTTTTAAATACCCACACTGTTCAAAACCTACGAAAGCATGAGGAGTATTTTCAGAAGGAACAGAAAATCACGAGATTACTCATGGTTTACAGGGGGGTAATTTTACACCCTGAGCTTAAATTTACTCCGTGAGTTCTAGACCAGAGCTCAGCTTTCTGACTCCATTAAAGGTGGAAGTAAAAGGTGGTATCTGACAGAATAAGCAAAGACTAAGATTACCAACCCCTCCTACAAAAGAAAAAAAATATTCTCAATTCAAGCTACTAACTCCCTGACATAATGAGTTCACCCTGGGCAATTCTCTTCTATGAGAGCTGGCTGATCTAAAAATGCCCCATGACCTCAAATTACTTCATCTTCTTAGGAGCTCCCATCTTTAAAATCTCTTTCTTCTGTAAATATCCAACTATGACAATAGAAAATAGAAAGCATATACTAGATAAAAACAGATAAATATCCAACAATTTTATGCATTATTTTGCAAAGACTGGAAGTCTTGGTTTCCTCAAGGGACTAGTGGCTTAAAGACAGACTTCAAGGAACTCCATTTATAAAGCAATCCTCCAGTTTTAGCGCCTTCTCTTTAGTGGTTTGTCCTGGATGATGTCAGCTTGTTGATGGAACAACAGAAAAACGTATAATGGAATTATGTATCATCTTAAGGGAATATGTAAAACATAAAATCAAGGTGAGTACTTTATTTTCTGTCCCTTAAAGACTCTTTTCTTGAGAGTAAGCATCATGTTCTCAATTTTTGAATATTCACATTTTCAGAATTTAGCAAGAACTTAAGACATACCTTTGTCATAAAATTTATTTTTCAAAAAAAGCGGAAGTTAAAAAGATTTAGAAAGAGTAAGAAAGATGTAAACCAGAACTGACAGTGCCCTTTCTGACCACAGAGTAATTTCTATCCTGTTATACTGATCTTGGTCACAGCAGAAAATGCCTCAGAAGCACAAGAGCGATTATCAAAGAAAACTCGTCTTTTACTGAATCAATAAATAACCTGAAGATTATCTCTCATTTTTTTTTGCGTATATGTAGTTGGTTGAGTTTCTAAAGCGTATTTCTCCTATAAGGACCAAATTCTTCTATAAGGGTTGATGTTGTGTACCAGATTTCCCCTATTCATTATGAAAACACTGACATGCTATTGTCACAAACATAAAAAGACCTACTTAATCCAACCAGCATTGAATTCTCCACCAATTAATTTCAGGTAGGTCTTATGGTTAGAACAAAAAAATAAAGAGTCAAGCAGATGCTGACACTGAGTTTGAATTGAGGCATTGAGTCACTGAATGACCTTATGGACAGTCTCTTGACCTCTGCGTGCCTCAGAAATCCAGCAGTATCACTGGGGAAAGGTGGAACATCACTGAACACCAGATGCTATGTTGAAGCCTTTCAGGCTAAGCTACAAAACAGTAAAATAAGCCCATTAATACAGAAACATTTTCTGAGTGATACACCTGTCCCCTTTGACTTCTACAAAGGCTGAGAATGACTGGAAGTCAGTGAGGAATAAGGACAAAGTCATTTGTTCTTGCTGTGTGGGCTCCACTCACACTATATCTGCAGAACATCCAAATGGGATTGCCTAAAAACCCAGACTGCCCTTAAAAAAAATGTAATGCCAGTGTTGGCGAGACAGAAAGTACAGGCAGAAACACCTGTGTGCCTGCTGAGCACAGTTATATGCTGCAGAAGTTTCTGTGGTGTACATGCCAGACTCTGCCAAGCTGAGCATGTCTGCCTGGGAAGAAAGGGAAAGACACTAAAATGCTGCACGATTCACATCAGTGGAAGACAAGCACCTCTCCCTGATGTTTTCCTAAGACTCACATTGTTCTGCACAGACAGTCCTCTCCTCTCTGAAAGTGCCTTGTATCTCTTGTGCTCTCTCAGTATTGTTGGCTCTGCACAGTCTCAGCTGACAGTTGTACGTACAGTGCATGACTAGACTTCCCCAGAGGAAACAGCTGCCCCACTGTAAGATACTATATCATAGAATCACAGAATGGTTAGAGTTGGAAGGGACCTTAAAGACTATCGAGTTCTAACCCCCCTCCCATGAGGGAGGGACACCTCCCACTAGACCAGGTTGCTCAAAGCCCCATCCAGCCTGGCATTAAACACCTCCAGTGATGGGGTATCCACAACTTCTCTGGGCAACCTGTTCCAGTGCCTCAACACCCTTACAGTAAAGATTTTCTTTCTAGTATTTAATCCAAATTTCCCTTCTTTCATTTTAAAATCATTACCTGTATATAAGGTCCATATTATAGATACTTTTTACAAGGGCATGTGGTGATAGGACAAGGGGTAATGACTTCAAATAGGAAGAGGGTAGGTTTAGGTTAGATAACAGGAAGAAACTTTTCACTGTGAGGGCGGTGAGACGCTTGAATAGGTTGCCCAGAGAGGCTGTGGATGCCCTATCCCTGGAAGTGTTTAAAGCCAGGCTGGATGAGGCTTTGAGGAATCTGCCCTACCGGGAGGTGTCCCTGCCCATGGGAGGGGGATTGGAACTTGGTGATCTTTTGGGTCCCTTCCAACCCAAACCATGTTATGATTCTATGATTCTGTTATTGTCCCCACCAGTTTATAGCTATCGCTGTAACGTCAGCCTTTGCCACTGGAACAGAATGCATAAGCAGTTTGCATCGTCTTTAAAGCAAAATCACCCAGGTCAGTTTAAGAAGCACTGTAAACACAAGTAAAAGCTACTTATTGGATTAAACATAGTTAGATTATTCAGATAATTATGTTCACGTTTTATACCATTAGGTTGAAAGACATAATAATGTAGCAAGAGACTTCTTCCTAGAAACAAGGATCCCCTTCCCAGATGGGTGCTCTGATATAGACACTTATAGGTCACGCCCCTCTGTGTCCAGCATTACTGGTCATAAATTGCTTCAAATTTAATAGGATGAAGAATTCATTCACCCAAAACGTGTCTCAAAAGACAATGTCTGAAGGCACTGCACTGCAGTGTAGAAACAAGGAGTCCTGTCTTTCCTGAAGCAATACCGCAACGATTAGGTAATTATATCAAAGGGTATGCCAATACAACTCTAAATTAATTTAGGACAACTTAAGTTAGGTGTGGTCTAAGGGTATCTAACAAGTCAAGTCTATGTATGTATTTTGTTTGGGGCATGTTCTTTCCAAACCCCAAACAGTCTTAATTCAGCTAAGCAAAGGCAAGAAAGCTAAGGACAATAATCAACTGCACAACTAAGCTCCTTCCTAAATGTTTTATAAAAACTTTTAAGTGCTTAGAAGTTTTACTGTACAGCCAGTTCCTTTTTAACATAACAACATGTTCTTCCCCCAACACGTTTTGTGTGTTTAGAAAACACTCAGGCAGAGCACAGTCACAGTCACAGGAAACAAAACAAAACAATATTTATCATGTAGGAATCTCTGTAACAGCAAATTCTTATAGAAAGACTCACATTTTATTTGCCAGGCACCTAACAGTGCACAATAAAATTGAAACCAAGTCTGATGCTTCTCTCAATAGTAGGGAAATGTCCCTATGGTTTCACTCAGATTGGCACTGTGTACTGATTTGTACTGAACATAATTTTTCCTTCTGTCTTTAGCTTCTTTACCTCTCTGTATCACAAATAGCAACAACAGGAAAAGTTTGGTTCAATTATTCATAAATATTTAAAAAATATGCTAAGCCATTCTACAGAAGTGAAGTTTATGCTCAATGCAATGCATTTAGCAATGTCCTTGAGTCACCTGTATTTTGGATGTAACCTAAAACCACAGCTCTTGACCACTTTTATAGTTGTGAACAGTCCCCTGGCTCCTTGCACTTGAGTAGGGGTGTTAACCCCAGTGTCCTGGCTTACTTCCAGCGTAGGTAATTATATTATACTTGCTTAAATTCTCTGAGAGATCCCAACTGGAGAAGTTATTCTTCACTTTCTCTTCCAAGAGATCCTAGAGAAACACTGCTAGCAGAAATCATCTACAGTTCTTTGTCTGAGAGGTGACTGAATTTCCATAATGGGTGGAAGCAGGCCCCATTTATAGGTATATAAACTTGTACAGACATATGCACATATGTCCCTGTTTATTTGTATTAATTACTTGGATACATGGATAGATGCACATACATACTAAGAGTTGTCCCAGGATAGTCTTTTGAGCAGGATATATTTTTCAGCTTGAACTAGTTATAGCAGTTTCTAAAGAATTATGTAATATGCAAACCAGCAAGAACAAAATCTGAGAGAGTTTAATTAAGTAACATAAGATGCCTATGGCAGAAGTGGGAACTTAACCCAGGTTTCAAGATTTCAGCTTTCAACATGACATCATTTCTTTCCCTGAAGAAACACTATGGAATATAATGCTGAATATAGAACAAATATATAGATATATGTAATATAACGAAGAATACGTAATGAA
The DNA here is from genome assembly GCA_013398155.1 of Pedionomus torquatus. Lineage (NCBI taxonomy): Eukaryota > Metazoa > Chordata > Aves > Charadriiformes > Pedionomidae > Pedionomus > Pedionomus torquatus. Next base: position 394,710 of record VZRU01015657.1, on the reverse strand, counting down.
GAATAAATAGTATAACAAGGAAATGTAATGATCTGATCTAATCTAATCTTATATCTGAAAAGAAATTTCTTTTCTGGGGAAAATAAAGTCCTAAATCTATCATGGGTCACGTGTCAACACAATGTTGTGCCTGTCATCTAATGACCTTGTAGTGGTGAGGACTCATCCAACAGGGATAAAATGGATGCCCCAACCTTCACTCTCTTCCTGCCCTTCAGCTGCCCATTTCCACTTTATTCTGCCCTGCTAAGCCTAAGACTAAAGTTGTCATGGCTTAATAAAGGGAGCCTTTACTACGTTAAAGAAGACTACCTCTCCTTTGTAGCCAAACCACAGAAGGTTGTGCTCAACTTCTACCATTGAAACTGATTTTCATATATTTCATCACTCATATTATTCACACGTTGGTGTTGCAATAATTTAGCAATGTGTGCTTGTGGTTTTCATTAGAGAAGGAGCTTCGCTTATGGTTTGACATGTCTGTACTCTCTCCCCATACAATTACTTTGCAAATATTTTGGCAGAGGGTAAGTAATAAGGGATGGTCTATTTATTAGGACAGGCACTTTGAAAAATCCATGACCTGATGATTTTTCTGTCATAGACTTTCTATGCCTCCCTGTTTTTTCCATCTACAATCCTGCAGTAATTTTTAATGAACTTGTAAGAGTATTGTGAGGTTGAACTTAACATTATGCATTGTTTGTAAACTACTTGAAGATTTTTTGGCTAAAAAGTACTGTAAAAGTGCAAAGGAGTTAATTGAAAATACAGGAGTCAATTCCTAATGTGTATCTCTGTGTTTATGAGCAATTTTTTCACCTTTATCTTGTGGAATTTGAAGTCGTAAAAAACATACTCAGCCCCAAAAGTACCTACAATCCCAATGGAAAGTACAAATGAAAGGGCAGAAGAAGTTAAAAATTATCATACTCATTTTACAGAGGGAGAACTGAAATGGAACAGCTTAATATATTTATTTCAGGATGCACAGAAAAAGAGCAGCAGATGCAGAAATGTAAAGGCAGATCTCCTGAAGCCCATCCCAAGTGCTTCATATAGAGAGGATTCTGGTTAGCATAGTCTCCCCATTGCCTTGCCATTAAGTCTAATTACTTATTTTACTCATGTTAGAAAGGCAAGAAACAGATCTCTGAAAGCCTACATCTAGCTCAGCCCTTTGAAAGCCTACATCTAGCTCAGGAACTGATTGCAGCAACATGCTTAATGTTTTTTCACCTTCTTGTTTTGTTAATTCTGTTTTTTCCTTCTTCTTTCCTTTTTTTTTTTTTTTTTTTTTTTTTTTTTCCTCACATTGAGCTCAGGAAACTCTTTGGGTTTGATAGTGTTTTTTATTACAAAGTTTTTCTTAAGGTAGCTGAAGTGGCTGAAAGGAGGGCTTGCTGAGGAAGTGCTCAGCCATGGCCCACTGGTTGATGTCAAAAGGCCAGCATCTGGTACCATTCTCTTGGTACTCAATTGCTTCTTTCTTTCAGCTCTTTTCAGACCAAGGTACAACTTGAGAAGTGTACTTTGTGTTATAAAAGCCCTAATAGAATGGCAGCTTTATGTGCATAAATCTGTTCTCACTGCCAACACCACAACGTAGCCAAATAACAACTGCAGCCACAATACCAGGAGGCCAAAGTTTTCTAAGACTAAATCTGTCACCTCGTCTCATGCAACTAGCTGCCTACAGCCCTGAATATGACCTTAAACTTGATTCTCCCATTGTACACAAGCTAGAGAGAAAATTACCAAGTGTTGATTTATTATACTATAGATTTTCTCAATTTTTCTTTATTTTTTGTTTGCATGTTCCTAACAAAGTTATATGTAATCCTTTAAATACTAAGACAAAACCCCCAACCCAAACAATGAGAGCACCACAGTTAACTGTCAGCAAATCCATGTAAAACTCAACTGTCACAGTTTACTCACTGGAACAAAGGGAACTTCATTTTGATTTTACTGAAATATAAAATTTCCTCAAATTAAAACCAAATGAATACATCTTTATAGTCAAACTGAGACTATACCAAGGCAGACAACATCAAGTGCTAGTTCACACAGAGGGGTCAGCACTCTTTCTTCACTGCATTTGCCAATGTTTATGTTTTTTTATAATCGGGAGAAAATCAAAGCCATGTGGACACCTACAGGGAAAACAGCAGGTCTCAAAATGTTGTTGGCAGGACAAAATTTGTGATTCTCCCATGGCACTTCATTTTTTATCAACTTTGCTTCAGTTACATTTTCATGTTAATTTCTTTTATTTTGTAAAGTAGTTGGGGCTGGAAACAAATTTTCTCATTGTTTTTATAAAATTTTAGAGTAGCCGTTCCAGGTGGAACTCCTATAAAGAAAAGCTTTATTTTAATCCACAAGCCTAAAACTAATATATAACTTCTCCATTCTTCTAAAACATAGGCTAACACAGCAGGTGTTTCAAGTTCCTGGGAGATGCATTAAATAGACAAATTTAAACCATTCATGATTAATAAAAATGATTTTTTTTTCTTTTTCTTTTGGAAGGGCAGGAGAATATGAAATTGTGGTGAAGGCACTATAAATATACCTTTAAATATAAATAGCCCTCGTAACACCTGTGTGTGGGGAAACAAAGTAATATTCTAGAGTGTGTTTAATAGAACAAGGCAAAAAAAACCACCAACCCAACCACTATTAAATGAAATATTGAAATGCAAGTGAATAGCAGTAATAATTTTTAAAACAGGGACCCAAAATAATGAACAAACAGCCAATAACTAGAAAATCACCTCAAGGATTGAATTCAAAGGACTTATTAAAAATATCAAATTTACCTTTTAAAAGACCTGTGTAATTACACGCATCACGATATAGGGAGCAGGGCACACAAGGCAAGCATGTGCTATAAAGGCCTTACATATGGCTATGTGTATGCTGAAAACAAGGCAGGTTCCTAAGCACATGGATGCATAAATGTCCAGGAGAGGGAGCCTGAAGGCAATTTGCAATGCACCATTGTGGACCTGCCTTACTTTGGAAATGTTGCCTATCTTACAGTTTGTCAGCAGAGCACCTGAGCAGACCGAGGGTTAATGGTACAGGCTACACATTAAATGCAGTTGGCACATTACTCCAAACAAAACTACTGGACTGTGGAACATGAATTCTATCTTTGTTGGGTACCAAATCTCTTCTTTAAGGACTAAGAAAAGATGATGTTAACTTGTGTTAAACACAGATACAACAGGCCTGAGGATGCGCACCGGAGCTCTTGTTCATTTGATTGATTGAGAAAACACAATCTGGGCAGAAAGATTTTGTAATTTTTGTTCCATGTCTTTTAATTCAAAAGAAGTAACCTGGAGATAGATTCCAGAGTTTATTCATGTGAAAACCACTGTATAAACAATTTGAAGTTCATCAGACTATATTATGTGTGCTTAGACTGAATACTAGGAGTGGTGTATTTATCTGTTCTATACATGATGGGGTGCTGATTTGGTTAGTAGCTATAAGTTGCACAGCCATTTTATATAAAATCTTGAAGTTAAAACCTTTTGACTGATTCATGGTTAAGGCTGTTGGAAAGAGACTGTGTTCTAGATTCCTGGAAGTCACTTATGAATCCAGTGGGTGGTTATTTAACATCTTGCTTTCTCATCGTGCTTTGTCTACTGTCAATATTACTGCTAAGCAGACAATTAATCATGGTGAGTCACTATTTACAAAGAAAAGAGTGTAGTTACCCAAGCAGACTTCAATGACTACAAGCCAAATCTCCAAGCAAGCTTTCTGATGTTACAACAGCAAAAACAATCAATAAAAAAACTACCTATAATTCCCTAGATATAAAGGAAGCTACAAGGAGTATATGAACAGCCTGAACAACTTTGGCTTTCCTTCATGTAATGGAAATATTTAAGAGGTCAGGGCAATTTGCCTTCTGAAAGCCAACAGACTCTTCTCCGCTAAAACAGGGGAGATTTGTAAATGCATAAAAGACATCTACTTTGTGCATTTTTCTTGACCCTATAAGATCTGAGATCCAATAGGATCCAAAACTCTGAGTCATAGGCACCAATATAAGCTAAGTATTCTGCTGGCTTTGAGTGTTAGGCACATTATTTTCTCCACTGATATTTTTGACATGAGTAAAATGTGCTTTTTTTTTTTTTTTTTTTTTCTTTTTAATCCAAGTTGTCTTAAATAGCAGAAAAGTTAGTTGTGGAGTTTGGATTAGATATGGGGAAGTAAGTTATGGTTCATAATTTAATACACGTAGTGGGTTTCAAATGGTCTCTAAAGAAGCTCAGAGGAAAACTCATACACAAATGCTTAGAAACTGGTTTGCTTTATATTCATGTTCATACACAGAAACCAAGAAGCATACATAACAAGAACTTGGTGTTTCTCCAGCTATCTAAAACAGTGTTTCATTTTAAATATTTCCATCTGTTTATGAAGCTGAAATCTTTTTATGCAAACAACCATGATATATTGCCTCTTTGAAGTGACTACCACAATGAATAAAAAAACCTCACCAGAACAATAACATTGAGACTTTGACTATAGAATATTTTAGGAAACAGACTTATATCTTCAGGGTAGTTAGCTAGTGGGAAGGTTTTGCAGAGCAGACAGAGCAATGACATGTGATATGTTCTTATTCCTCCCATAACATCTACAGGTCAGTAGAATCTTAATCGAATGGCTAGTCTTCATGAAATAGGGTGATACTCTTTATAGTTAAAATGATAAAAGCATGAACTTGATTTACAAAGTGACTTGAATGCATTCTTTGAAAACCTTTGAGGAAAGAGACGCTCAGACTTGTCTGAACTCTGTCATTCTTTTTGAAAATTCATCATATACCACATCTAGTACCTAGACTACTTTTTTTTTTCTTTTTTTTTTTTTTTTTTTTTTCCTGCCTCTGATAAATCTACAAGACCAAAAGTGCAATGGGAACATCACAGATGACATTCTGGTGCTATAGATCAACATACCTCCATATACCTTAATGGTCATGCCAGTTTACACAAACTAGGCAACTTCATTTCTGCTCCGCAATATGGATCACATGTATTTAATTCTACATTCTGACTTGTAGATCTGTCTTCAGTACATCTGACAGCACTTGATATGTTAAAGGTTTTGTCATAAGGTTAAGTCATGGTTAGTTAAAAATTAAGTATTCCAAAGCCTCTCTGCCTAGAAGGATGAATGCGAAAGGCAATGGATACAATGCCTGACTGTGGAGAGTAACAAAGCCTCAGCTGGTTACATGGGAGATGGATGTTCCCACTCAAATGTTGCTGATGGCTCCATTCTTTGAGTTGTCAGCAAAAGACTCGAGCGCTTGTGACTTCGTGAGCAAAGGACAACAGGATTTCTCATCTGCCAGTATGCTTTATATAAAAAATGCAAAGTCAATTTGCCTTTAAGTCTTTTCTGCAAAGTTCTTTCACCCTGTGCATAGATGAATCTGGCACATTGAAACTTTGAACTTCAGTTAGGATTTTTGAAGGAAATACTTAAGAAATACAGGGAAATTTTGTTTTCAAGGTTAGAAAAAATTTGTCTTTGGTGTTATTCCCATGTGATCAGTGGAGCTATAAGAGGGGTGAATTTTACTTGGCATGTTTAGCCAACACTTCATCTAAAACTAATTTTCTTACGTTAATCCCCTAACCAGCCCCTTTCACTTTGTAAGGTCAGAAAATGGGAGCCAATGTCACTGACATCACAGATTTTCTTTTAAGGAAAAGACAGGAAATTTCACCTCTCTTCTAATTTGCTATGCAATAATCTCAAAGTGTCACTTTGTTTATTAACCAGATGTTGACGTATGATTGCAGTATAGAAGTGACCCCACAGTCCACTCATAGCAATCATTAACAGGTTAGATTTGGTTTAAATAATGCCCCTTCCTGCACTGAAAACAGGTGTAGTCCCATCCAATTGCCAAATTCAGCACCCTGCTGCTAAAGGCTAAAGAAAGTTGTACCAGTGTGATGGTAGGGGAGTGAGGGACTTTCTACATACCATTATTAATTCTGAAGATAAAAATGTCTTAACAAGGCTACAGTTCTTGATGGTTTCAAAGGAGCCTTTGTGAAGCCAGTTCTGGAGATAGCACATAATTACTTCAGAAATCAAAACAGGTATTTGGTTTCAGAATCTTGGAGGTCTTAAGAATTTTCAAAATTTATGAAGAAATAGTGACACAGGAAAGTAAATTGTATTTGCTGCTGTGAAAAGGCAGAAAGGCACAACTAGGTACAAAGCATGAGGAGACTTCCTGGGTCCCAACAGCTACCTCATTGCTGTTGCAATCAAGTTGTTGATTTCATACAATTATCTTAGAGATTAGTCAAACTCAAGCTTAAAAATAGTTCGGGGGTTCATCTCCTAATTTTTTTATTTCTGTTTTCTCTTCATTATTCTTTTTGGTATTTTGTTCCTGTAATTTTGATGGTAAATTCAAAGCAAAGCAAATACAAGATAATATTGCTAATTTTTCTTAGTTTTCTGAGATAGTCTAATGGAATAGCTGTTTCTGAAAACTGACATCATCATCATCAACTTAGGTAAAAATACATTTAAAACAATGGAACTATGTCTTTTCACACCTGTCTGGAACATTAACTCTGAAATTCAATGAAAATAGTGTGCTGCATTGAGGTTGGAACTGCCATAGGGAAGTAGAATTTAGCAGAGCACAAGAAAAGATATCTAGACTGCATAAAATATACTGGCACCCTAATTCCTCAGCTGATTATGAAAAAAAGACATGCAGAGCACATTGTGACTCCCCACCCTTCCAGGCGGATGCGTTTCCTTTCCAAGGAAAGCAGGGTGAGGAAGGAAGTGCACGAGTCTCACCTTAATATGGCTGTGATGGTTTAGACAGAGACCATATTAACTTTTTTCCAGATTTTTTTTTCTATTAATACCCAGTAAAATTGTAACAGGCATCTGGGTTACTTTTTGAGATTAAATGTAACTTTTAAAAAAGGCTTGGGTGTGTGGGATCAAACTCAAGCTATACTGTGTAGTTTCCTCTTTACCCTTAAGAAGACTGTAGTCAGATAGCTTCTCAAGAGTTTAATGTCTGACAGTAGTCATGTGTCATGTTCCTAAGGACTCCCTTTGAAGAGTTCTTCAGATGTTATCCGAAGACTTGTGTTACATCTTTCTGAATAGTGCTTGGAAAAAAAGAAGTGTTAGCAACTGCATCTAAGGGTTTGAAGTTTGAATGTGATTCTATCGCTGTATGCAAGGTTATGTCATTCATCTAACCACAAATATCTAGGTAAACAGAGCCTCAATTTTAAAAGTCTCAATACTTTGTATTGGTGTAGTGGCTGACTATTCCACTGTGAAATGTAATCATAAATTGCACATGCTCTGGAAATAGGGCATGAAGTCTAATCTTTTATCTGCTTCAACTATTTTTCCTTTTTCTTTTTTTTGCTTTCAAATTTATATTGGCATTACAACTCAGTAACTAGGCAATGGTCATGATTTTTCTTTACAATTTTGAAGTATTGCCTTGTTAAAAATCTTTGTTGGAAAATAAAAAAAGTGATTTTTATAGATTTTCATTTTAAGTTCTGGAATCATTGACATTTTCACATTTTTAAATGAGAGATTCTATCTTTTTCCTCAAGATCAATTCCCATTTCAAAATTTAGTTTTCTACAGTTATGCCCCATCCCCTAAACATTTAATGTCAAAATTTATTTCAAGGAAACACTAAAGAAGTATTACAACAAGGGTGTTTTATTTATTCAACTGTATCTCCAATATGAAATTCTAAATATATTAGCCCAAAGCTTTTAACCAAGCTTAGAGCAGAAAGTTCTTCAAAATCTCAAAAAATCTCACTACAACAGGCTTATTAATTCAGCCTTATCTTGAATTGCAGAATTCTTACCACTGATAGCATGCAACACTCTTAAAGATATTTCACTCCAGAAGGACCTTAAGTCCTTCAGTCTTAAGTCCTTCAGCCTTTCAGTCTTGCCCCAAGAAAGCTTTCTTGAACCACACACCTGAGCTCCTCCAAACTGTCACTGTCACTGGATTGGTGGCAAATAGGACATTCAGTCTCTCACTTAAGTTGCTACACAAATATGTCTGTATTCATCAGAGTTAATTGGTGGCAAATGCCTGAACAACACCATTCAGGTTATTGCCACCCATGAGCTGCTTGGCTGGCTGTGTGATGCTGCAGGCTTCAGTCTCTGTAACACACTCTAATCACTGTGGCGGCTGCAGGGACCTGCAGCACGTGTGCTGGAGTACTCAGCTTGACCTTAGCCTGTATGAGTTGGGAAAGAAGATGGGGACCCAAGAGAGGGTAATAAAGTTGTAGTCTTAGTTTTCAAGACACAAAGCAGTTAAGAGAAGGTGATGGAATGGCATTGGGGGTCTTCTTGGGAAAAGCTAACACTCAGGGACAGGAGGACAAAGGATCTTTCTCCTCCTGTGTGCACACACAGACCAAAATTCTGACCAGAATGAGAACATTCTGCCACTGGCAATATCGGGAGCTCCTAACAGGAGCCTCTGCTGTGCTGTTGTAGACTCCTGTGTTCACAGAGAAGATTCAGTCCTTTCCTATGATAAGAGTGTGCTAACTAATCCCTCTCACTTGCTGCCACTGATCTCAGACCTGAAAAGGCCATTCTCAAGAGAGAGAGAAACAATTCACTTGTTCTAATTCTCCTAAACTGTTTATTCCCTTGGGCAAAATAATCATCTAACACACCTGTGGAAAGTGAGCATGGAGCAGAGGAAACCCTGCATGGAAAGTCCCCGAAGCCACAGCTGTGTGTGCTGTCACTGGAGTATGCCCAGTGCGTAACGGCGCATTAGGTAGGCATTGATCTCAGTCAGTTTATGAGCTCTATTACAGAATTGAATCACTTACTGCTGAAACCCATGGTGCAGAAATTGCTACTTCCTAAACTAATCCATTTTCAAATTAGCTTCCAATTGTGACTGATGACCTCACTGCAAGTCGGTTTACCTAATTGTTAACACTTAGTAAAGGAAGAGAAATCAAGCTTCATATTTCCTTCTTTGCCCTATTTTTCTTAATTTTTAAATTCCTCACAGCTTCCCTTCACACTGTTCCAACTGAGAAGAGAGGCTTTATGAAAAAGCTAAGATTGCTTAATTGTCTACTCCTATTCAGAAGATAAGAAGGGTAAAGGGAAATCAATGACTGCCAGTGTTTCACTGATAAGAGAGTTGAAAATGCATATTAGTTTGTGCAGCTTTCCTAAATTATTACTTAGCATCTATATCTGACCAAGATACAGAGACTTCTGCAATACACTCTGTTTCTTGATTACTGTGAATAACTATAGACAGTTATTCACCTCCCAGTTTGTAATTGTAAAGACAAATCTCAACATGAGCATGGGCACAAGAGCTGATGGAAAGAGAAGACTTGATGCCCATCCACTTTATTTTTTTTTTAAAAGTGGATAGCAGAAACAATCACATGTCTCATAAATCCTTTTTAAATGACTTTCATTATGTGGAGTGTTTGGTTGTGTTTTTTTGTTTGTTTTTTTTTTTTTGTTTTTTTTTTTTTTTTTTTTTTTTAAATTTCCAAGGAAGGCCATATGAAGAGATATGAGTGCATGAAGAAGACCTTATACAAGCATGCTCCAAAGTGAAGAACAGAAAATACAGAATCAAAACCTCAAAGAGAGGTACACTGCATTTTAAAAAAGGTAGACCTTCGTCAACTTGCAGGGACTTTTCCTGGGACAAACAAGTTTAAATCCTCCCTAAATTAGATGGTATTGAAATCCAAGTAGATACCTTTTCAGAGCAAAGTGACACTTTCATATGTAACTTATATTCTATATGGTAGGATGAAGTATATAGCAATATGCTACATAAATAAGCTGTATCTGAGTACCATGGAAACTTATTTCTATTTTTTATTGTATTATGAATCATGTACAACTAAGAAGTCATACTAAAAGAATGGAAAAGGGAAAAATAGGCACTTAACACTAGTACAGTAAAAAAAAAATCAGACCTATTCAAGCTGTTCCTCAAAGCAGTCAGCACAAATTAAGTAACTACTAAGTTCATCCTACACTGACTCAAAGTAGAAGGCAGTGAAAAAAGGATCTCTGTGCAGCTGAGTAAGGGACAGTCCAGATTTCCATTTTGCTGTGTCAGCTGGCTCAGAAGCAAACCTGCATTTCCCCCTGGAGAGATACAGATGTACTTTTTAAATAACAAAATAGCCAATATGTCTCTAAATATGATTATCATAACCACATATAACTTGTTGTACAACTACGCTCAGCTTCATAGGTAGGGCAGAAAGCCAGAAAATGTGGTGAACATATCCTCTTCCCCAACCTCTTGACCTACTAGTGTGATGTTTATCTTCATGCTGACATTCCTAAAAATCTATATTTCCCCCTTGAATTGAGCTACCATATATTGAGAATAGAATAACAACTAATGTTTTTTTGGCATTTTAGCAACATTTTTTTTTTCTTTGCATAAATTGCCTTGCTTTTGCTTTCCTTTTGTACTCTTCTGTCTCCTCTTGAGTTCACAATTTATTTCTGTGTGAGTCTTTGCAGCCACTCGTGGCTACATGTTAAACAAAATCCCAAGGAAACATTGTGGCTTGTGGTTTCAAATGTCAGTTTTACCATGTCCCTGAAGTTTAGACATAAATGACATGTTGACCTTTGAAGTACCATTGTCCTGGGACATAACTGAGATTTTCTATTAGAGTGAGGTTTGCCTTTAACAGAAGAGGAATGTTCAGATAGACTGATTGGTACTTGGCCCCTGGCTAGGCTGGAAGTATAGCTTTCCCTCTCAGACCTAATTTCTAGCATAGGAATGCAGAGACAAAAGGAAACACAATAGAAAGATAAATCTAACAGAAGCTCTTCCAAGCAGCTTTATAGATGTTTAAGCTGTAAATTGGAACACATACTTCTTCCTTTGGCTATTTTATCCATTTTTGACTGTGCCTAATAGATCATTAGAATATGCAACTTTATTCTGAAATTTAGATGGATTGATGAGTGTTTTTCTCTTGGGGGAAATGTTTTGTAAAACTCTCAAGTAATAGGATAAGGTATAGTTTATTTTCTTAAGAGTTCTCTAATCAGCATTAGTGTGCAACTCAGATTCCAAAATATTTGGACCCCCACGGAAACAAATAGAAGTGTTGGAAGAGCAGAAATGCACTGGTGACCTCAGAGCAATTTTTAATATTCTTAAGTGTTGCTTCCAAGTACTAAAATCTTTTGAAGTGGTGTTTAGCTATTTTTCTATGATATCTGGGGATTAACTCTATTCTTTATTTATCTAAGCAGGGGTTCTCCTTCAGTGAATCTCATAATATTAAAGAAGCTAATTGAATTAAGTAATTATAAAAGGTACTAGAGACCAAACCCATGAAACCAAACTCATCTGCTATTAAGAATGCTAAGTGTCATTATAATTTACCCATCCTATTTCAAGGAGCCTTCAGAAATAAGATTTATTCAATACTCCTGTAAATTTAGCTTTCAGATAGGACCTCCAACAAAGTAAAAAAAAAAAAAAAAGTGGTAGATGAACTTCTATCAAGAAGTAGGAGGATGCCATCAAAATACACTAAGTACTTGTAATTGCTTTCCAACAAGCACAGATGACTATGACAGTACTAAAGATAGTGACCTGGAACACTTAAGTCAACTCTTATCACAATTTCTCTCCTTCCATTTCTCAAATCCTGGCAACCCCCCACATAATCAAGCCCAAAATTGCAGCCCAGACATATGACCTAAACAAACAGAAGAGCAGAAAGAAGTGAAGTTCAGCTGGAAGAAGGAGAAAAGCAACAATCCAAGGAAAGACAGCAGAAACAAAGGACCCTTTAACTACTCCCCCCAGGATCACACTAGTTCAGAATGAATTGCACACATTCTTGAAAAAAGAGATTATACAGACAGGATGTAGTTGATTTTGCAAATAACCATTTAAAAACTGATAAAGTGATGCAAAGATAAGATACAGAACAGGAGAGGGAAATCAATGACTTCATTTTCCAGCTACATATAATCACAGACTTTAACTTTTTTCTGAATACAAGCAGTTGAGACTTAGTCGGCTAAACCTAAGAAATGATTTCTTGAGAGCTGGCTGCTTACTAACCCAATTAAAACATCCTTTGCATTACACAAATATAGGTTTGTTGTTGTTGTTTGTGGGTTTCTTTTTGTTTGGTTGGTTGGTTGTTTTTTTGGGGGGGAGGGTTTCCTTCCTATTTTTTTATTTAGACCCATGTATGGTGGATTATCAAAACCTCTGCATAGGCAAAAGAAAATACCATGGATGCACACTGTGTGAGGAGTGAAAGATACTTGATAGTATTTTGGAAACAGAGTATAAAGCATCAAAATTTGTGGCAGAAATGGAAGAAATCTTAGAAACATAAGCTGTTGACTCTTCAGTGGAAGAAAAACACTTAGCATTTTCAATAAACTCCTGGTTGGGTAACTGAGACTATAGTTTTGGTGCAAGAATAGTTCCCTTCTAGAGACAAAGGAAATACAACCTTGCTTATTAAGCTAAACATCACTGAAAGATTTTGACCTGTGACTGAATACAGCAGCCCTGTTCATCAAGGCATGGTAGTATGTAGGACAGCGATTCTGTATCCCTTTCTTCTCACAACCCCTGGGCCCTCTAAAATAATGCTTTCTCCCCCCAAAGGAGAACTGAAAATGTTACTTTTTCTGATGAATGTAAAATAAACATTCTTAGAGGACTTATTTTTAATTATCTAGATTCTTAAAATAAAAAAAAACAACAGCCAAAAATACCTTTACACTCTTGCAAATGGTACAAAAATGGATGTAATTGATGCTGAATTTGAGGATCTTTTTGTCTCCCATCCTGATGTGAAATAAAACAGAAAATCAGACCTGTTGTCATTTCTGTATAAACTGTCCATTAGAATAAAAACCATTTTTGCCATGACTTCAAAATTAGGCTCATATCTGGAAGAATAGCTGTCGAGATTTTTCCCATTAGACATTATCTGACTGTTGACAGATTTCATAATCACATCATGATTCTGTACTCCATCTTTCTGGAATACTATCCTGCCAAGAAAAAAAGATGTATCTGCATAAAACATGGATTATATATTCTAACATTTGTAAAATGATAAATTATCTACTGAGGCTTTATAGGACAATACTAGTATGTAAGACTGAAAAAGTGCAACTACTGCTTAGAACAGCTTGAAAGAAATACTGGAGTTCAATGAGTATCTCTTAAAATTCTTGGAATTAAGTGTAGTATTGTACTATGTATTACAGAAAGCATATGATGGGGAAAAAACTATATTAGCTTTTTTTTTTTTTTTTTTTCCCCCATAAACTATTATGAATACACCAAAAAGATATGCATACAAGAGAACAGAAGGAGAAACACAGTATCTACTAGGCTGCTGTCATGACTGACATTTTAATTGGTTCACAAGCGTATGGGGACTGCAGTATGTTTAGACTTAATTTCCACATGTACAATACAGCCATTACAACTAGTCTCTTCTACATCTGGGAATTAGTTTATAGCAATGCAACTGTTGCTCATCTGGTCTTCTGCTCTCTTTGTCATGAACATGAATCTTGACAGAGAAACTGTGGCTGGATAAAATAGCTAACAGATATTAACGTGGTCCCCTTAGGTATACTAGTTGAGAATGTACCTCCGTAAGCAGAAAGGAGCCCAAACCACAGAGTTTAGAACTGGAGCTAAATAAAATAGGGCTGGCAGACTTTGTGTATTGCCTCTTGTGTTGGGATGGGAAAGGCAGGATGGGTGAAAAGTACGGTGAGTATGGCAGCACATACAAACAACAGCCTGTGCTAGGACCCGTCTCATGAGGACTGCTGTTCAACTGCAGTGTTCAGGGGATGTATACGGAGCACAGGACATCTGCATTACAGCTGGTTGGGACTTCTCCAGAGAAGCCCCTTTTCTATCCAAAAAATTATGGTTTGTCAGAACACATCTTTTTTTCCTTCCTAATGAAAACTAATGATTTTCAAGAAAATTTTTATTTGAAACTTTTCTCAGCTAGATCCATCACGGAATATCCCAGGAGTACATTTGCCTTCACCGTATTTTTACTTAGACAAAACACTAGAACAAACTTTCAAGGCATGTGTGTCATGGTCCAATGAAGATAATTTATATAGATGTGGGACAACAATCAGAAAGATTTTGTCTCCCCAAGGATACAGAAAGTACAGAGAGTGATATCTTCAGAGACACTTCACTCCCCAAGGATAGAGAAAACACAGAGAGTGATATGTTTGGAAACACTTCACAAACAGGACTTTACCCTGTCCCCCTCTTGAAATCACCATGAACCAAAAAAAAAAAAAAGAGTGAGATTTGAACTGCAGTTTCATGAGATTCAACATTCCTTGAGATATAGAATGATCTTCCACAGAAATTTCATTCTTTTACCACCATTATGCCAATTGAACTCTCGCCCAATATTTAAGAACTTTCACAAACCTAAACAGTTGCAATAAAGGCAATGAAAAGAGAATGATTTTATCTGAGGATTTATCAGAGTCATGAGAGAAAAAGAGTTTTGTTTGCTTTTGATTTTTAACTATAAGTGATCTTCATTACTATTGAGCTATTTTAGAGCATTTACATATCAGTATTATTATGAAAATAGGAAGGTGGTTGGTGTTTATTTTTTTTAGTTTTGTTGTTGTTGTTCTTGTTGTTTTTCCCTATCCTGTTTTTCCATTACACAATTTGATTCAGCATGATGAAGAAAATAAAACAAATCCCCAAGCCCTCAAATCTTTCAGAAACCAGAGTTCCAGTTTTCCAGCCAGACCTCATCCACATGGAGGCCAAATGCTTTTGTCATGTTATTAATTCAGTCTGCACAAGAAGTTGTGGTTCTCTTGCTAGAAGAACTCCGCTATGAAATGTGGTGCCAGAAAATCTGACAAGTGCCCTCCCTCCCAGTACAATATTTTGGAGGGAGGAAGCACAGAGCAGAAGGCAGACTCTTTGTGGGTTGTTGGGGGATGGCTTGCATGGCACTTACACTTCTTTGTGGTGTGGTTTGAATGGGGGAGAAAGTTGGAGCATTTCAACAGCCCTTCTCTCTCCATCTCTTGCAGTTTATACAGGACAAAGAGAAACCTTGCAGAAAGAAGAAAGTAACGCTGTTGCTTTCCTGCTTTTTCTAGCATCTGAGGAGAAAGGTTTACCAGTAAATTCTAGCAGATTGTGAATTACGGCTAGTGTCTGGGAGCACATATAGGTAAGGTTTTGGCAGTAAAATAAAAACAAATATTTCATGAGGATGAGTGCTCAGTTTCAGATGTTTTAAACCACATTCAACTCTATGAGACGTTGAGTATGAGTTTCTGTTATTTTTATCTTCCCACCTTCCCATTTGAAAACACCTATTTTTAATACTTCTTTCACCTTCCAGGTAAATATATTCAGTTGTATTGACTACCATGAACACAGGCATTATATCTGGGGAAGATGATTGAAACCCTAATAAATTTGAAACCGTTTTCAATTAGTACACAGGAAATTTACTTTGTGAGCCATGACTTGTTTTATTAGTGCCCTGGAGGGCAATTTAGATTGAAAAAATCAGGACATCATTGTTTGCCAAAAAAAGAAAACAGATACTTAGCTTTCATCTATAGTCTGGGATACAGCCATGAAAATGGGACTAAAATATTATTGAGTATCAAAAACTATTTATACATTGGGGTCAATCATAGTTCCAGAGTGTTGGAAATGACATTCATCCTATCCTAAAGTGTGTAGTTAACTTGGAAGTTTGCCACTTGCTAACATACAGCATTTACTTTTAAGTGAACCCAAAGTAAAAACTTTACATTATATTTTTAATAGGCACAATTAAGATATGGGAACAGTTGCTCAAGAAAGCAGGAGCTTCCTTAAAATTTATCATACCTCTCAAACTTTAATCACCTGTGTTTTCTGTGGGGTTACATCATAAACACCATTCTATTTTTTTTCTCTGTTATTGTTCAGCTTCCTAGCCAAATGGGAATAAAAAACTTACATCAAAGCCACAGAGCAGAAAGAAGTAGGTACAGAGAAGAGCTCCTGCCAATGTGTAATCCCTTCTAACATATGAATAGCAAGATCATCTTTTATGACTTCAAAATTTGTTCCGCCAATTGTAGTCTGGCCAGCAAGGAGAAAGAGAGGATACACTTGATGAAACAACTCTTCATATGTCTTTGCCTGATGTACACAAGCATCAATTACAAAAGTGTTCCTTGTGTGTTAACCTGCCTTGACCTCATCCACCTGAACAAGAGCCTCATGCAGTGTGGTCTATAATTTTGCAATACTTTTTAATCATAGGCACGTCAGTGTCTTTCACACTTCAGCAAGCTCCTTCAAATGGTGCCAAGCTCAGTTAGATTCAGCAGCACTGGACCATGGCTTAAACACTTGGGGCTAAATTATCATAACTCTTTCTTGGTTATGCAAGAGAGGGAGAATCTCCCTCCTTTTCCCCCCAACTGTGAATATAACTCTGGGGGAAAAGAATAGGAATATGAGAAGACCCTGCTGCACCTTGCTCCATATGCAGCACCTGATGCATAGGGTGAGAAACAAAACTCTCCATGAAAAGCGATGAAGTGCTTTAGTCTTTTCTTCAAAGCTTATACTGAAAAGATGTGACTCCAAACAAGTGTTCATACCATTTGGCATTAGGTTTCATCCATACAATGAGAGCACTGTAATCTGGTAAAAGAAGCTGCTCCAGAAAATAATTCAGAATATCTGAATAGAACTAGTATTCAAAGTTCCTCTGCGAGTGGACCCTACGTGAATAGTGATGATAATGACTCCAGAGTTTACAGATGTCACAATACCCCACAGTCAGTCACAATTCCTATAGAAAAAGGGACATAAAAAAATTCTGAGACATTTAGTAATGAATCTCCAGATACAGAAAGGTTTTCTGAGGGTATTAAAAGGCCTTGTGATTTTCCTTTCCTCTGAAATTTTCAGCTTCAAAGTTTATACTTCTCAAATCAATCTTAGATGCAGTACCTGAACTCTTACACCTGAAACTATTTCAGAAATGCAAATATCCAGCCAGCAACTTGCAAGAGTGAACTTTTGGAAATGTTGCATCCTCCAGAACAAAAAGACTACCAGGTGTGAAAACAGCATCTACAGTTCAGAGATGTTCAGAGTGTTCCTATGGTCCTGTCCCATGTTCACACTCTGAACACATTTGACCCTGAGGCAGAAATGCAATAGTCTGGATTCTCAGCTCCCCGGGAAACCCTGGCATGCCTATCCACTGAAGTTTCCCAATGAAATATGAAACACAAATGGTGTCCTAATGAGTCAGTTCCCACCTCAGTAAGTAGGCATGATGTTGTCAGGACACATACCAAGGACCAGAACTGCAGGGCATGTCATGGACTGTACCTATGTCTTGTTATAAGTGTGGTATCTATCTGTCTCCATCAAATCAGCTGTGTATATTTGACTTCGAGCTGAGGTTTTAACAGAAAATTAATCAAAACTAGCAATCTAATCCTTTATGAAAATTTCAGAGTACTAATTAGGATCTTTCAGGGACACGGTAATTTTGCATGGAATTCATTACCCAGAAACAAACACGAATGAATTTTTAGTTTTAAGTTATTTAAATACATGTTAAAAAAAAAAAAAAAAAGAAGAAAAAGAAAAAGAAGAAAAAGAAAAGAGCTTACCTCCCACAGCCACAAGTCTTTAATAGTCAAAGCAAAATTATCCAGATGTTATTATCAATTATTTGATTGATGCCTCTTTTGATAGCCCTAGAGGAAAATAATTTAAAATTTGAAAAATACAACTAAATTACATTAAAGAAAACCCATAAAAGATTACCTGCTTTTTTTTTTAAAAGTAAATAAGGACATAATGGATTGCTATAGCATTGCTTTAAAGCATCCAAAGCCTTGAATATGTAATGGAGAACATTCTAAATTCAGCATGATTTAGGAAAGTACGTGGCAGGGGACTTGTGACGAAACACAGTCTCATTACTCTTGTATAAAATATCAACCTTTCTGCTGCAATGAAGTGAAGTCATCTTGGTTTGCAACTGTAATTTGTTAGGACTGTCTTATTACTAGGAAAAAAAACACCAACAAAACCAACTGCCTTCCTCTCCTCACAAGCCTCTAAATGCATCAGTTTTTATTGGAATGAAGTTACATCTCCTTATAAAGGCAAACTTTAGATATAAGACATTGAACCAAATTAGTTCCAGTTTTTGAAAAGTTATAGCATGGTTTTATTTTTGCCCACTCAGTTAATCTTGCTTAGCGAAAGGAGAGGGAGGTGAATGCTTATTTTGAGAGAGGAAATGCAGTTTTGAAGTGCTCCATGAATAACACACAGCACAGGTGTGGAGCATCGCATAAATAATCCTGTGGCAACAAAGCAGCAAGCAAGAGCATGTGCCAGGGAATGGGCTGTGACATTAGCCAGTTGCTGTTACACGCAAGTCAGGTTGCCCATGCCTGGGAGCTAGGTGCTTTTTAGCCTCACAGGTCTTCTCAGACACATATACAGGCATCCACAAAGGCTAGGTCCAGCCACGGAAAGTTGATCAGAAAGCCAAGTTTTGTTTCTCCTGGAAAGGTGCAAGAAAAGAAGCTGAATTAAAAATATTTATGACTTTCTACAACTCATTAACAAGAAATGTGCTCATGTGAATGGACCTTCCAGGCACTGGCATGTAACTCCCACTGGCAATGTGACAAATTTACCACTGCTTGACACCTATTACATGAACATGAACACTCAGGGTTGCAGTTTCCTGCTCTGGAACCTAGAGTAGACCCTGGATCAAGAGGTGCTAAAGAATGAAATGGCTATGGATGAACAAAGAAAAAACCTTTTCAGAACTCTCTGTATGGAATTTATCCATGAAAGATTAAGTCCAAATGGAACTAAACCCAGTTTGGTCTACAGTCAGTTTATTTCACCGAACATCTCAAATTAAAGATTTCTGTTTGGAACACATGGACTGTGTTGGTTAATGTTGCTGTATTTCTGATAGCAGATGTTGTGGGACCCTGTAAATTTGGAGGGTACATCTTGTGTTTCAATGTGCTTGCACAATGCCTAACATTCCTTGGCAAATAAGTTAGTAACATTCTCACGTAAAATTATGCAAAGTTTTCCTTGTTACATGTGAGTATAGTTTATAAAAGTAAAAAACCAAGTTTCTATATTTGGATCATGATTTACAGTTTCACTGAAGTTCTCTGGCTTTCTAAGTGTAATTGACACAGGAGGAAGTATGCTAAATAATTTACTTAAATAAAGAAGAAAATGAGATTTCAGGATACTTTCCTGTATAAATGTATTACAAGAAGTTTGCTGAAAGACAGTCTAGCCTCTAATTGCCAGAAAAAACCACCTCATCCAGTAGAAGAAACCAGTGTTGTGAACTTGCCCACATCAGCTGTCAAACAGAAGCCAACATGCACAGTTAAAGTAATTGGAAAAAAAAGTTTTAATGTCTCAAAAATACAAGAGCTGATCTTCTGAAAATTATACTGTCAATGATTTAAAATGAAATAAATTTCATTGTCTGCTAAAGGCAACAAAGTTCATAAATCTTACTTTTTTCTTTAAAAAATAAAAAAAGTCCCATACAATAGCTGCTGATTTGCTCTCCAGGGGCACTCTTCATTTTTTTTTCCCTGGTGTTCTTTTCAGGATAACTACAAATTTCCTCCATCTTGTGCTAAAACTTGAACAAAGCCCAGTCAAGGAAGTGGAAGACATTTCCATGAGCTATGAAAGCAAGACCCAAACTTGGTGCAAACCCATCAAATCGAACAGATCTACATCTGTAGAGGCTAACATAAAGCATTTGAAAAGTAAGCTGAGACAAGTTTCATGAAAAATACGTATATGAACTCTTTCATTTTCTCTTTTCTTAGTCTGATCCTAATCAATTATTTGGGAAGACAACTGAGAGTATCCCAGGAGTATTAAACATGTTTAGCAATCCAATTCTCCTAGAGATTTATTAATTGGTACTCTAACTCTATGAACATCCTCTATGGACATCCAGTTCTCTCTGGGCAATGGTTCTTTCCTTAGGGGAAAAAAAAAAAAAAGGCAAAAAAAGAGAACTTGTTTTAAACATTTTAAATCTGAAGTTTCTCTATTTCCTGTGATATGTATGCACATAACTAAACTATTGACTTTAGCATACAACAGCTGAAGAAAGCATACCCTTAATTATAGTAGAATTTGGGTGATATTAAAATATTACTGTTATGATGCTTCTGTTAAAGTTCCATCAGCACTTTCCAGAAATACAGTAACAGCTGTATTTTTAGTTTCATCATCTGGACAGAAAATCATTCTCCATATTAAAGTTTCCAATTAAATTTATGTGTTAAAGAGACTAAGCTATTTAACTTCAGATGTGGAAAAGATCCAGAATTTATCTCTAAGCCACAAAAACATATATAAATTAAGTGATTTAGCATTAGGGCTGGGGTTTTTTTCTGTTTTTAAGATGAATTTCTAGCATCGCAGAAAATATGCTACAACCAAAAAGAAAGTCTCAGACTTTTTAAAGATTCTCAAGAGGGGCATCAAAAGTTTAAGCACCCACCATTATTAATCCCTTCTGAAATTCCTATTGCAGGTGCATGCATTTCTTTCTTATGTATATGAAGCTAAATGCAAACCTCCCGTTCATAAACAGAAAGAGTACCACTGATTTTAAACAACTTTACTCGTCCATCTCTCCAGGCAAGGAAGGACTGACAACATTCTTGTGCCTCTTTCAGGCATTTTCCTCAAACAAATATTTTATGGCTCAGACACGGAGATGTGAAGACCAGTGAACCCAACCATTGCATACATACACACACTCATGCCAAAATGAAATCTAATCTTTGCTAAACAATTTGTAGGATCAACTGCTTTTTCTTGTACACTCCCAATACTTCAGGGCCAATCACAGGAGTTGAGCTACCTCCTGCTATTTTTTACAGCTGAGTTTTCTCAGTCCTTTATAGGCACATTTTGACCCTTTTCCAGCTGGCTCTGATAATCAAATATGGGCAGCCGAGTCTAGCCCTGCCTCCTTGCTCCCCAAACAACTGCTATAGGATTGGAAGGAGTAGACCACCCTGTTAAATGTTCTGTGATTAAAACAGCAAAAAATTTAATAGGCAAATCTGCTCATTTTACTTTTTCTTGCAAGACAAAAGGAAGAGAGAGAGAGCAGGGAAGGACTTTTTGTGGATATGATTAACTTTTATTCAACTGAAAGTCCAATTTGGAAATAAAATTTTAAATCAAACTGTTATTTCACCTACACTTTACTGTTAGTTTTGTCTGTGGAATACCCCACATATGAAGTGTTCGGATAAATTCAGATGAAAACTCTTCATGCTTCCATCTTTAAACTTTTTTTTCTTTTTTTCACTGTATAGTTATTATATGTTATATACGATATATAGAAGAAAGACCTTAGTGATAGGTAAGAGATAAATCCATGAGGTCACATTGTCTGAACTACTGAGACAGACTACTAATGAGTTTGCAGAGTGGACAGACATTCCCGACAAAAGCAGAGAGCAAACACAGAGAAGCAATGGAAAAGGAGATTTGTCCTGGTAAAAGGAATACCAGTGGTGACTGAGAACAAGGTCCTGATTTGAAATCTATACTGGGCAAGGGGGACATTTCAAATCATCTTAATTTCCTTCACCAAAAATTTCTGGGCTTTCTCTGATTTAGCAGGTGGGCTTTTTTTCTAAAAATTAAATGCAGTTTTGAAGATCTGTGTGTTTTTCTCACTCTCAGAAAAATATTTGGACAGGCTTATATCAAAATTACACCCCACTTAAGAGACATCTCATCAAGTATGCAAAGCTAGATATGTTTGTGAATACATTTTCATAAAGATATTCCTCATTGGCATTAAACATCAATATTTGCATAAGAAAGTTGTCTTTGGAGGTGATGTCTGGCATTGACCGAATGCCAGAACTGTTTGTTACAAAGCCTTGAGATAAGCTGCAAGCATATTGAAAAGTCATATAAAACACATTTTTGTAATCTGCACAGAGATAAACTTTATCCCAGACATAATAATTGTATGACAAGTGATAGCATTTCAGAGAAAATATTATTTTAATGGAGAAATGGCATGCTATTGTAAATATCACTTTTAGTCTCCACGTCATCTCCAAAGGTACATTTATGAAAATGTGACTTTTCAAAATTAGACTCACAGATGGGCGAAGTCTGTGCTTATGTTTGGATAAAATACATGCAATTCTTGTCAGTCGGGTTTCATGGTCTCCAGTTATCACAAACATTCTTAGGAGCTATATTACACTTAGTTTTGTGTGTGTGAATAAAATTTTGGAATCCCACCAGCAGAGAAAGAGATGTAGGAACACTTCTCTGTCTTTGAAATTATTGGTGAAAATGAACACAGGCATTTTCAAAACCAGTCTCATTAATGAAAGTCTTTCCTGGCTGATACATATAAGGGCAAACACATTATTCCCAATGAAAAACAGCTTTGGAAAAGTGAAGGAGAGAACCTCATGGGTGGTCTTCTAAGAAAATAAAAACCGAGTTTTATGTTCAAGCTGCATTTTAAGAAAATTAAAAAAGAAAAAAAAAAAGAAAGAAAAAAAAAGAAAGGTAGATGATGGTGACCTTTGTGGCTCAGAGGCACAGGAGCAAGATGCTATGTTTGAGTCCAAGAGGATCTATGCTCTGTCTTCGTTGGACTGTGTGTTTCCCAATTCTGCTTCAAAGTCAATGCAATGATAAAGAGTTTCAGCCCCTGAGCTGGCTGAAGCAAGATTGCTGCATCGGTGAGGCACAACTGAAAGTTTCTTATATCAGCAGAGAGTCTAAATTGACTGTAATAGGCTTTGGAATAGGCTTTTACCCTTGAGGAGAGGTTTCCAAGTTTTTTGACATTATAGTATTAGCAGGATCCCAGCCTTACACTTGAGCAATTTAGTACTTTGCAGAATCTGGCATTTTGTGTTTGATTCATATTTTTAAACTCTTTGCTTCTGCTTCCTGCTAATCACTGTCTTTGACTACACCTTTCGTATTTAGATATACACCCATTTCTGCTCTTTTAAGACAGGCAACATTAAATTTTCAGGTATTTGTGAGAGAAAGACAGTCATGAATATTAGAGTTGTCATTCTGGTATATATTTCATTGTATTATAGTACACTAGCAAATAATGGAATTAGGAGGGAGAATACAAAGTAGACACCTTCTGCTAATCCATATTCCAAATTTTAGCAGATGAGAAAGTAGTTTCTAAACTGTTATCATTGATCAGTTTTGCTCAGGCCTTTTAACATTTATTTTGTGCTGTCATAAATATAAATCATTTATTGTAATAAATATTCTGGTTTAATCTCTTTCTTTTTCTGTTTTCTAAAAAAATTCCACTAAGTGGAGCAACTACATTTCTTCCACATGCAAAATTGCTTATGACATTTCCGATTGCTCTGTGATAAAGGTTCCAGGATGAATCAAAGAGATGCAGAAGCAGATATAACTGTAGAGTAACATAACATAATGCTATGAGGTGTTTGACTTACAGCAGAGGCAATGAATTAATCCATTTCCAATGCCTCCTACTCATGTTAAACTTCCTCTAGGAACACATTAATACATTATTGCATAAACATTGTCACATAACTTTGGCATGACTATAGAATTACTAATTGACTACCCTGTTGTAACTGATGCAAGACCTTCCCTTTCTTCATTAAGTCATCTTTCCTGCTGATAGATGTCACAGGACATGCAATTTCCTTCTGAAAAGGTCATTAAATGTGACAAATACATAAGCACAATTCGTTTCCTCCCTGAGGCAGGGATCCAGAAATTTTGCATGGGAGTCTCTTGCGTAATGCTCCCAGCTGGCTAGTCTGGCAGGTCCAGCCAGCAGCGGTAGCATAAATTGACTTGGTGAGATACACCTTTGAAAGTGATTCATTCCAACTGTAAACAAAAGACAACACTGGGGAAAACACCAGCCATTTTAACTTCTACACTGAACGTGTGTTTGGTTTTCTTTTTTTAATTCACTGACATATTCTGCTACCGTGCTATGCTATTCCCCTCACTGCAGAAATTCTAACTGATGATCAATAAATGATGTTGCAGCTCACATTCACAATCTTCATCTCAATTTAAGTCAATAGTAAGATTCTAGAAAACATTTAGTCTTAAATGACTTACTAATATACACTTGGAGATAGTGGAAATCTTGTAATTGATTTCAGTGCAAATGTCTCAAGCCCTTCTGTTCTAACTCAATTGAAACTGTATCTATAATCAAATCCATTGGACAAAGAAAAAAAACATAGTCTTACCTAAAATTTACCACTTTGAACAGTCTCTATCTGTATTAAGGAAGCTAATTAATCTGCTGGCGAGAATTTAGCAGCTTATTTTTGCTTAATAAGAGGGTATATACCAAGTTCCAGTACTGATACTGTCTGAGAGCTGCAACTCTTTTTAGCCTTTAGAAATGTCCTGTCGAAGACTAAGGAGCATGAAAAATCTTAATATTGTTTATTAATAATATTAATATCTTGCTCTATTTTAATCACTAATATTTTGAAAAAAATACAGAAGACTTAATCTGTTTGACATTTAATTCAGAATTATAATTCTTTTTTTGAAGAAACTTGTTCTTTACTTAATAATAAGAGAGGTTAAACCATTTCTCTGCATCAAGAACAACCCTGAGCCACTACAGAGAAGAGACTGATAAGGACGTCTGTAACAACTGCTGAGAAATCAGGTCTTGTAGATATATAATGTCTCTTAGAAAGCTTAGTGGAAAAGAAAATATGAAAACAAAAAATGCCATGCTTCATTGTAGAACAAAATATCCTCTTACAGGGATAATATTTTTTATAAAAAGAGCAGTTTATTCTCTGATTGTGTTCTGTCATAAATCATATGGACAGATGTGTGCCTTAGTCACGCATCAAGGTTGATTACCATTTCTTTAGGTTTATACAACGCAGGCTAAGGATTAGACTTTTTTATTGTAACTTTTTTTTTTCATTTTATAGTAGAGAAAATGTAATATTGCATGCATTTTTCTTTGTTACAGTACATCTGTACAATAAAAACAATATTTACTTCATACAATTTTCTGCTGTTATGACGAAAGATCTAGTCATAGCTGAGTCTGCTTGTTCTTTTTCTAGGAACACATTTTGAGGAAAGTTCTCATACAGGTTAAGATAATGACAAAAATTTTTCATTGTGTATTCTGTTACACACACACTTATCAACTTTTTATATTTTAAAAACTGGTTTATCAAGAAAATCTTAGGATATAAGTAAGGATGAATATTTGCCAATTTAATAATTAAGCCCTGCTGAACTCCTGCAGCCATGAGTCAAAGACTTTTAAATGACAGGTTGTGTATAATGCTTTTTAACTTCATTGTGCCAAGCCAGCCTGAACTAGAAGTGGGATTCTTCCTTAGTATCGTTCCTCACCAATGAAAACTCTGTGGGAGAAGGATATATACATCAGGGATAGTGACCTGACCTCAGCTATTATAGCTAGTCATAGCTGGCATCAAGAAGAGATTAACATAAAGTTACTCAATATTTCTATTAGATGGAGTTCAGATTTAACATTAGTCATGGATATAAAGTAAATTTTGACTCTGCTTTGGAATTCAAGCTCTTTTAGTTATCTGCCAGCTCCAATGAACTTACAAAACCAAGATTGTTATATCACACAAAGGAACAAACACATGGCTGAAACAAAGAAAATTCCAGATTTGGCCAAGGAACTCATATTGAAAAAATGTTCACTGATGTTTGAAATTTACCAGATTAGATTTATATCTTTAAAAATTAAAAGCAAGGTGAACATTTAATTCATCATTGAAATAGCAGTCACTTTATATTATTTCTGGAGGTGAATGACGCTCTCAATCTCATGACAAATGCTGTGCATTGCTGCTGCCATCATAAAGCTGTCTTCTCTTTTTGGCTTCTCTTTCCAGAGGAAGCACCAAAAAGACAAGAAAGGTAAATTTTCCTGTGCAAATGTTAGACTGTTTCCAGTTTGGTAAAAAAAGAGCATTGCCTATATCAGCCCAAGAATGTTAAAACGTGTAAAATGTGAGTCAAGGAGTGTTTTTTGTCCTATCGCAATATAATCCATAACATAGTGGATCCTGATTCACTGGTATCTTAATAAAAGCAATAAATCCAATATCTTAGTAGTATTTCACTTGGAAATTTATTAACGTGTCACACACTTTGCTTAGCACTCATTTATTTCTTCTAGTCTGAACAGAAATGGAACAGCTATTTGAATTGCATCTTGTTGTTTGGTTTTTTTTTCTCCTAGTAAACATCAAAACAATAAAAAAATCCTTGAAAAAAATTCAGAGTTTTAATTTTTTTTTTTCCACATGCGTACATTTTTCCACATAGCTATGATGTTTATGTTCCCTCTGACTCACACTGGAAGGAAAGGAGGTGCTAATATCCATGATCAAATCAGTTCATAAATTTACTTCATTGCCTAGTCACACCATCAACACTTGTTTTTCCACTGAATTTGTTTCTCATTATTTCCTCTCTTCCACCTCACCCGTGAGTGGTTTTAAACCTACTTCAACTGAAAAACGTTTGCTAAACTTCCCCACGCAAAGAAGCATTTTAAAAGCAAGGTGACTTACCTTTTGAAACTTCTCCTTCTAAATAGAGAAGTTTCATGCTTTTTTGAGAGAGAAACTCTCCTCTGAGGCTCTTCTCTTCATAGAATCACAGAATCACCCTTGCCTGTGCTACACTGTGGCTTTAACCTCTGCCATCATTATAATTTCCTTAACCAAGGATTATGATGTCACAGCATTTTCATGTTATGATGGACCTCTTTGGATTCTGCATATAATTACTACTTTTCTGGGCGTAGCTATGCAGTTGTCAAAGAAAAAGAGATAATATAAAAATAAGGAAACAAGCTACAGTGTCTAGTTCTTGGCCTATTTGTTCTTCATGTTGATATTATTTAAATACCAAAGTCTCTGGTGTCTTAACCGCTAACACGCAGAAGCATTTTGCTATCTTCTGAAGGAATCAGAAAGTAAACAGCTGATTGACTTATTTCACCTTTCCCTACTGAAACCTGTTATTGGTTGACAGACAAGAAGAACCGGTCTTTCTACTGCATCTCATTCTACTTCCTAATCAACTATTTCTCCTTTCAGCAGAAATTGAATATTATAATTAGCTATAGCGTAGGTGTATGTGATGATGCAGAATATATAATGTTTACTTTCTGGCCATCTTTGTGCCAATGAATACACTTTCCTGAATAAATAACTTTTGGGGCTGTAATGTTACTGAAAATTGTCTGGCAATAGGAACTCCTCATAAGGAAACATTTTTATTGTGAGCTTCACCACTGCAACTAAGCTGGGCAACTTCTGTTACTTTGGATTTTTAAAATTAGATTCCAAACACTAATTTAATCTCAGCTGGGAATGAGGTCTCCCAAAAGAGGAATCCTAAAGAAATCAGCTTCTTGGTCTGCTAAGCAAAATTTCAGAGCCAACTGATTAAAGCTGAAATCAAAGCTGAGCTCAAGTCAGGAGAGTTTAACCAAGAGGCACACTTCCTCACAGGGCTGCAGAGGTTTATTTTCCCTGCTGGAGTTCTCCACATCTCCCCCAGAAGTGAGACTGAACGACAGTTTGTCCAAGCAGCTGTGCAAACTGCTGTTCTAAGTGCAAAATCTTTACTGACATGCTCTGGCAGTGAACACAGATCTGATGGCATACATAATCTTATACTCTGTCCTTCCCTCTCTGCCCAAACTGAGAGATACACAGCTAAACATAGGATAATCTCTCTCTCTGTCAAAAAAAGGAAAAGCAGCTCTGTGCTCATTGCCCTGCGATATACAGAGCTCAGCCTTGACAGTCACCTATGGATTGGATGTATATGTAGCCAGAGAGTGAACATGCCTTGTGTGGCACAGAGAAGTGATGAAATCTTCATCAGCAACATGGAAATGAAGGTCAGACATTCGATCTTCATGGAACCCCACAAAATGATCTCAGTCTACTTGAGGTGCTTTGAGTCATGGAGCCTCAGAATGAGAACACCAAACTCTGCAGCAAGAGGTCAAGAGCCATAACAGCAGCTGTATGAGTGCCACAATACCTTTACAATATTGAGATGGAGCTATTGTTACGAAATGCCATCAACGGGAACACTGGGAGCTTGCTTGTGCCTGGAATGGAAGAAGCAAACATCACTACCAAACATCTGCCTGCTGTGTGAATGGGATTTGTATTGCTTTAGCTCATGAGCCAGTAAGAATTCATGGATTTCTCAGCTTGAAATAAAACTCAGAGAATTTATTTGAATATCATGGCCTGTTCTTCTATTTTTGTCAGGTGTTTTCAGCTTGATGACTTAAAATACAGAGGGTGGGTATGGCTAAACACCCTACTCCCACTCAGTCATTCCTAAAATGTATCTTCATGTTCAGTTTCTCCAAGGTCCCCCTGGTTTTTTGTCACTGTAGTAGCGCTGTGCCAGCTCCACAAGCTGAGAACAGACATCATGCTCTCACTCAGTTGCACATTCCCCAGGACATATAGTAATGACTCAGTGGAGAGGAATAGATTCTGTGACTAACGTGGAAGTTCCTTCAAAAATTATTACAGGGCTTTGCTTTAAGTCTTTGAGCTTTCATACTTTCTGGCATAGTAAAACAAATCCTTCCTCAACCTCTCTCTTACAATTTCTAAGGAAATATGTTGGAGGATACAACCTGCCACACAAAATAATTTTCTTTCTTTCTTTATAAAAATTCCTGCACTAAAATAATGAACATCAGATGTCTATTTCTTGCTAATGTGCTGATACTGCAAAAAATGAATACCTCAACTCTCGGCCCAGGACAGCATTTCCTACTCTTCATGCCACGAACCCGTAAGAAATCACAGCCCAGACTTGCGTCACAGAGCATTCAGTCTTCAGTTCAGCCTAAGATAGATGTTCCTGTCTTCTGATGAAACTTCTGTAACCAATGAACAGACATAAATCCTCAGTCCACCTCAGTTCCCTTCTGAAGGTAACTATCTCTTATTATTAGCAGAAATCTCCTGCACTAACTTCTCTTCTGTCTTCGCTGTCTTCATTAAATGCCTGAAGGTGGGGGGAAGGATGATTTAATCTCTGCATTTTCCAACTTATTTTTTCCCATATTCTTTTTCATCTTGACATTATTTCTGGTGGGAATTCAACCAGGTGATGATGCAACATCCTTTCTGCAGACTGATCTTTCATGATATTAACTCACTGGGTATAGTTTGTGATGGGAAAAGAAAGTGTTTGGCCATTGATTTTGTCTGCATCTTCCCCCTGTAATTTTCACAACTGTATTTCCTAACTGTGTTCACTCACTGCATAAAAGCATAGTGGAAAAAATGTCATGCAACTTGAGACAATCTCATCACTCTGCTATACAGCTAACATGCAATGACAAACCTATTAAACTGAATGGCTTTTAAGTTACACAAGAAGAAATTAATCTACCATGCACCAGTTCATTTAGGCACAAGACACTGAAATCCATATCAAATGAGATACAAGAGAAAAGCCAGCACCACTAAGAAGGTGTACGGTAAGTGAAGGAAGGTAAGAACTTACTGAAGTTGGATGCCACGGTTAATTCATTCCTGCATTAAGTAAGAGTCATTAGTACGATAGGTATTCAAGGATTTACTGAGCTTGGCAAAATAACAAGATTATTTTTTGAAAGTCAGGTTGTTCTTGACCTGAGCAGACCTTATAACAATATACTCACATCTGTACTTTTATCAATATTTTAATCGATATCATACATTTTCATTGTATGATCTTACTCTTATGCACACCTAAATGAAATAACTGTTTTATTTACAGGTAATCACTCTGTCTATTTCAATATTTTTGATAAAGCATATTATTTTTCCAGTTTTGTAAACTTAATTGTTTCCTCCTCAAAAATATCCAGACTAATATTTGAAGTTTTATCAGATCTCAAAGTCAACAAAATTTGAGAGCAAAACCAATGCAGGAAAAAAACCCAATTCTCGTTTTCTTACATATTTTCTAAATTTGAAAAATTGGTTTCTTACTTTGAGCTGAGGAATATAATGATTAAATATTAAATCTCTCTTTATTTATGTCAAAATAACATCACAGATGAAGTAAAATGTAGTAATTAACAGGCATGGTTCCTGTTAATTCATTTTATTAGCTGATTTTTTTTATTATTATTTTTTTTTCCCTGAAAGTAAGCAACTTCATAACCAAGAACTGTTAAAAAAAATCTTTTCTGGGCAAAAGCCATATTTTCTGAAGTTGTAGATTGTTACCAAAATAACATGGTGCTAATTAATATTTCTTCATTTTTTTTCTTGAACCTTTCTTTCTTTGTGTTCTCTCTTCTATTTGGATTGCAGGATCTTTGGAGAGTAAACCATCATTTTGCTCTGAGTTCATGCAAGATCTGCCACGTTATTTTCATATTTTATGAATGATCCAAATGAAATTATAATCTTTGTTCTTTTCATATAGTTGTCTGTCCCTACAAAAATTTCTATGGAAGATTTCCAGTTTTGATGTTGATATTAAGAAAACTCATGTAATAACATGACTATATTCTAAATGTTATATAATAGCTGTAAGTAGGGATAATCATCTATGTGGGAGATATTTTTAATCTCAGAAAGAATCCAAAGATCAATGTACAACTCATACTACATGCTAAAATGTGAGACTATTGACATGAGGGTCACCCACTTGAATGAAGGAGGATAGGATGTACAGAGGTGATATACATAGACTTTTTACACTAAAATAATACTTCTGTGGACTCAAACTACATGTTTAGGCTAGGTTTTCAATGGGATCTCATGAGTCACTCCAAGCTGTTTTGCAAGATGTAAGCCTGCTACTGAAAATGCAAGCTGGCCTTTTGTTTCAGAGCAAATGCACAGTTACTGGGTACTGCCAATTTACATCACATGATTGTCATATTCTTGGGACAACTCCTTGAAAAGCTTAAGCCATTTCTAGTGTTGATTCACTGGATTTATAGCATTATCCTTTAATATGCTATGTTTTTCTCAGGAATTGATTACTATCTTCAATTGTAGCAGTAAATTCTATAGTAAATGTGGCTTTTACTGTCTTCTCACAGACAGTGTCTAAAATAAGCAAGGTTAAAGAACAATGTCAAAATTGTCGTCACATGGCATATACAATATGGTATTTCTTAATCTCAGGATAAGACACAATTTTTGTAATGTAATTAGGACTCGTTGTTTTCCTTGGTGTTAGATACTCTCTTTGTAACTGGGGATAAAAATACGAATAGTTATGATACCAAAGGAAAGTAATCTCTGTTGTTGAAGAGCTAGGTATTATCACACTACTCCTCTCTAGTGGAATAAATCTTTATATATGTTAAAATTATTCTCACTATATATTTTTCCCTGCTTCAGCATTTAATAGAATAGACCCTGGATTCCAGACAAAAATGTTTTTTTATAACACACAGTGATGCCTGGTTCTGCACAGAGCAACAACAAAAATGATCATTACTGTCCTCATGAGTAGCCAAAAAGTTAGATCAATTATGTTTTGCATTCATCCACAAAAAAACTTGGAGAAAATGATTAGCCTTATTTCTAGAAATAAAATACATGTTTTACAACCCAAAGATTTCAAAACTCTTTCACCATACCTAGAAAATATGTACTGCATCATATTTTATAAGCAGCTTTTGTTCTTAGTATTTTTTTTTCTGATTTTTATAAAAACTTTTCTCTGCAATTGCACAAACAATTTTAATAATTTTATAATTTTGCTGCAGTCTGCCTTTTTACACTATTCCGGTGGAATGATTTCTCCATCCCAGTGGTACTTCGCTGAGTGTTTTAAAGAGTTTCATGAATTCAGATATAAAATGTAAATGAGATCCTTAACTAAATCGCAGATGCAAACAACATCCAGATGGATCAGTACATGTCTTTCATAAACAGCCCCTATCTTTGTAATGGGTTAAATTAAAATTCTGGATCCAACATATAGAAAGTGGAAGTTTCAGTCTTCTCAAATCCTTGTTTGGATCTGATCTGTGTGGCCTATGTCCATCTCTAGTCAAAAATTTGTTTGCCCAGAGGAAAATGATTCCCACTGTAGTCACAAATAGTTACACATGTTTGCATGGGTTCTTGTGAAGCCAAAAGTTCGCACAGACCAGAGAAGCAACCTTGTCAGAAATAAAAAATACCACAGATCCCACGCCTCAATTGTTTCCTGAATAAAATACTTCAAGCTCTGGTATGTCTGGACTGCATATGGAATGAGCGTATATATGTTTATATGCACATGTTTATGTTCTTAGGTAGTTTCCAATTCTAATGTGTATCAAAAAAAAAGATATGAATGAAAACTTATACATTTGACATCACCAAAAGCAAAAATAAGTGACCACTTCAGGCTAAAATTGCAATTACTCTCAATATTGCAAGAAAGACATTTTATAGAAATCTATGTGAATTTTATGTGTGTATATGCATGCATGTCTTTTCATATAGAAGTACATTAAACCATATATTTAACTGTATTAATTGATGGGACAGGGATTTTTTATTTAAACATACTGTGATAATTCCAAAATCAGAAAGACTCAGCAATGTTACAGTCAAAGTGCTGGACTCAACAACAGAAACCATGGGAAATTAATGGGACATTTGTTTGGCAGAGCCAAACAATTCTTGGTAGTAGCAGACAGCAAAGTAAGTGGCAAGCAACATAAATTGTGGTTTGGGAGGCTCAGATTAAACTTTAAGAAAAAAAAAAAAATTAACCAGAGCATAACCATAACCATGACACATTCATTAGTGTTGGCAATAGTCTCACTCTGAGCAGGAAACTGGACTAGACATGTCCAGAGTTTGCTTCCAATCAGCATTTCTATGGTTCCATGAAAAGTATTAAAAAATGTGTGCCAGATATCACATTTTAAAAACAAAACAAAACAAAACACAACACACTGATATGATAACCCAGGTGGATTAGCAAGATTTAGCTAAAGTTATTAATTAGTAGAACAAAAGATAATTGTATTTCTACCTAGGTCACCAGCATATGTTCATTTATGAAAAATATTCACAGGATTTCTCTAGTAAAAAATTTACAGAATTGACATATAACAACTTACAAAACTCACTCCTGGAATCTCTAAAATTTGCTTTTCTTTGCTGATTATTGCAATTTTAAGAAGTGTATGAAGCTGTTAGAAATTATTATCTGTATCAGGACCTTGGATTCCATTGCTTGATTCCAGTATGCAGGTCTCCCATTCCAAAGCACAATAAATCATTGATTTCTTTGATCAGGAAAGATCTTCCATTATAAAAGTGCTTAAAATTTATCTGTATGCGATGATATTAATTTGACCCAGCACATTATCATAGAAATATAATTACAAGAAATACTAACAAATAGTATTTATTTCAGTATTCAAGTATAATGTCAAATATTTTATTTTTTCATTCACCGTGTTCTCTACCAAAATATAGAATGAAATAAGTACTTGGTCTTAAATTTTAAATTATTAATTTGAAACACTTGCAAACATGCCTAATATTCCTTTTGTCTTACATATTTCTGCACAGTTTTGCATCCTTTCCTTCAAAAGAGAAAACAACCTTGTGCTGGTTGGTTGCAGGCTCTGACATTTTGAGACACTCCCTGAAGTTTCCTCTTTCTACTTGAACTTCTGTCAGAAGATTTCTAAATGTAAATGTAGGTACTTTAAAGTGTGTCCTGATTGCTTAATGATGAACAACTGCAGATGACTTGACTTCTGCTTACTTAGGTACTAATTATAGATGTCTAGCTGAAATACACCCAACAATTTAAGTGAGCATGGGAGGAGCTTGGATACTATTCTGACAAGTGTTAGAATGAAACTTTAAGAATGACAAGCAGGAACAGTCTAGGGAACTAATGGCTGGAAGGATTGACTGCAACTAGTCTTTGCTTTGATTTTTCAGCTGTAAAATAAAGAAAATAATATATGTTAGGAAAGAAATGACTCTTTGAAGTATTATGAAGATACCTTGATTTTGCAGACCACTGGGAGTTTCTCGTCTGGAAGGTGTTATATATGGTGAGAACAAGTTATTGCTTGCTGTCTCCTATCGAAGACAGATGCATAGTTAATCATGAATCCCATGCTTTCATCTTGCAATCCAGATGCAGCAAATATATTTTTTTTACTTGCCTTCAGCTTAACAGGCAGAATTGC
This sequence comes from Pedionomus torquatus, assembly GCA_013398155.1. Taxonomy (NCBI): domain Eukaryota; kingdom Metazoa; phylum Chordata; class Aves; order Charadriiformes; family Pedionomidae; genus Pedionomus; species Pedionomus torquatus. Next base: position 360,227 of record VZRU01015657.1, on the reverse strand, counting down.
TGGTTTCTTAATGATGTAAACAAGCCTGTGCCTAAATCCAACTTTCACTACCAGACTAAAACACTGGTTCATGGTACCCTGATATGTCTGGTTCTTTCACGTTCGCTGTGTGTGCATATTCTTAAAAAGTCAGTGCACATTTAAAAAATGTCACTGCACATTTACACTTCAAGGAACTTGTAGGTTTTTGTTTCTGCCATACTGATCCTGAGGAAAGCCTGTTCATCTGAATTTAATTTTGTAATTTTTTTTTTTTTTTTTTTTTTTTTTGTTAGGACACAAATGTTGTAGCCAAGTAGTATTTCTCTTCNTTTTTTTTTTTTTTTTTTTTTTGTGATGAGGACATATTATGAGCCTATTTCAACTTACCACACTCTTTCGTAACTATTAACACCTGGTGCAGATGAATAGCTAGTAGCCTAGTGGAGACAAAGCAAAGAAAATGTACTCTTACTAGTTAACTAAAATTAAAAATTCTCAATCTTCCAGCTGCCAACTCTTCTCAAAATTTACCAAGAAATATTTCACTACATACCAATAACTCAAATATGATCTCCTTCTGTTTCTCTTATGACAACTTTAAAAAATACCCAAATCTGTTGCCTTCTGCTACCGCCAATTTCTTGGAGAGTTACATTGTGGTAGTACCTACAGTTTGAAGAAATAACACTAGTATGTGTTTTTTTCAGTGACAGCTTTACATTGGGAATCAGTTGGCCCATTCCCACTTGAGCCTGCTAGAGAATGACTTGAAAGGTATTTTGAGGGTGGTGAGACACTGGCAACAGGTTGCCCAGAGAAGTTGTGGATGCCCCATTCCTGGAAGTATTTAAGGCCAGGTTGGATGGGGCTTTGAGCAACCTGCTCTAGTGGGAGGTGTCCCTGCCCAAGGCAGGGGGGTGGAGCTCGATGATCTTCAAGGTCCCTTCCAACTCTAACCATTCTATGAGTCTATGATTTGTTAATGCTTAATTAACAAAGAGGAAAGGGGGGCAACAGGCTTTTGACAGAAACAAAAGAAAGGGTAAAACAAACTGTAGAAAATACACTGAAAACCCTTGCTTGCTTCATGGAAGTAGGAAAGCAACACAAATCAAAATTGCTTAAGTCCTTGCTTAACTTCTGAAATCAAGATCCCATTCATATGCTAATGAAGAGCTGCCTGGTCCCTTAGAGCCAAGCATTTCTACAGAGTAGGACTGCAGTTCTCAGCACCAGGCAGCATCACATCTTCTGAAACAGTCTCATGACCCCAGACTATGAAGAAATTCCTAAGAAACACTTGATCAGATAAGAAGAATGTTTTCAAGCAATAATCATGCAAAGGTTTCCCAGATGAATGATTTTGTGCCATGAATAGAACACTGTGGGGCACTGTTTTTTACAAATAACTTTTATCCTTTTTTTCTCCCCCCCCCC